>VDFB02144585.1:0-39053 GCA_007258455.2 Sequoia sempervirens | reverse complement strand
TCTAATCAATATTCAATGGTTAACTACACATGCACAAGTGGACGACTATGGTAAATATATAATATTTTGGTAGGTCTATACAATTTTCATGTATTGATTATTTCTAAAGAAATTAATTGGGGGTTAGGTGTGTGAAAGGTGAGTAACTATGTAGGCCCTCTATCCTAATGAATTTCCTCTATTTTAAATTGTATTTTTCTTTATATTAAGCCAAAGATGTGATATTCCACTAAACACGCTCTATGAACATAAAAAAAGTTGCATAATTCCTCTAATCAATATTCAATGGTTAACTACATATGCACAAGTGGACGACTATTGGTAAATATAGAATATTTTAGTAGGTTTATAATTTTCATGTATTGATAATTTGTAAAGAAATTAAATGGGGGTTAGGTGTGTGTAAGGTGAGTAACTATGTGGCCTCTCTATCCTAATGAATTTCCTCTATTTTAAATTGTATTTTTCTTTATATTAAGCCAAAGATGTGATATTTCACTAAAAACGGTCTATGAC
Source organism: Sequoia sempervirens (assembly GCA_007258455.2). Lineage (NCBI taxonomy): Eukaryota > Viridiplantae > Streptophyta > Pinopsida > Cupressales > Cupressaceae > Sequoia > Sequoia sempervirens. Next base: position 38,537 of record VDFB02144585.1, on the reverse strand, counting down.
CATATAAAAAGTTAACTACACATGCACAAGTGGACGACTATTGGTAAATATAGAATATTTTAGTAAGTTTTTAATTTTCATGTATTGATTATTTACATAAAGAAATTATTTGGGGGTTAGATGTGTGAAAGGCAAGTAACTATGTGGGCCCTCTATCCTAATGAACTTCTATTTTAAATTGTATTTTTCTTTTTATTAAGCCAAAGATGTGATATTTCAGTAAACTTGTTATTTCCATCATAAATAAATAAAAAACACCCACTTTATTTTATAAGTTATTTTGATGGTTCTCTTAATTTAAATCTAGTATGTAGTAATTGGTTATTCTTTTATTTTTAATATGTTTGTGACATTTTCATATATGAGCATTTCAATAATAATATACATGAGTTTTCTAATTTTTAAATTTAATTATGTCTGTTATTTAATATCAACATTTTGATAAAAAATATTGATGCTAAAAAATATCATTAAATCCAAAATCTAAAATTTATGGCTTGATAATATTTTATCATGCTTAATATTATATTCCATCTTTCTCTGTTTATACAAGCATCTCTATTTCTAATAAAATATTACAATTTTTTTATAATCACTTAAACAATAAATAAATAAAATATAAATTATGAGAATGAAAAGAATAATATTATTTAAATTAGAAAAAGAGATTAAAAATATTAGTGGAAATATGATGGTTTAAATGTTAGAAAACATTACTAGTATCAATAGATTTTTGTGGATAGGTGTGCTAGTCTTTTCCCCAAATTATGGGTTTCCATGACATTTATTTTGCTCTAAGGTTTGCAAACCCTATATAGATAACTGATCCAAGATAGCTTATATTAGGGTTTTGTGTGGGTGTGGTTAGGTTTTCATTACACAAAATTGGTTGTAATGGATGTTCATGCTAAATTTGTGCATATCCTTGATCTAATTATTTATCTATATTTCCACTTATCTAATGTTCTTAAAAATGACAAATTCAATAACATCATTGGATTGGTCTAATCACTTTAGGGTGGATATTCATGAAATTGTGGACATACCTTATGGCCATGTGGAGTTTTTGGTGCACTTATGTGTCTTGGGGTGTGTTTATTTTTCCTAGTAGTTTCCTCTCTTTCCTACATTTCAAGCTACACATCCTTTTAATGAAACTCTATAGATATGATTTCTCTAAGCCCCAAGCCCTTGTCCTAAACCTTAAGCATATGATTTTCCAAAATTCATATTTTCCATATCCCTATTATGCATATTGATATCCCACACTTTCTCACTTTCTAATCTTTCTAATTAATAGTTGAATTCATATTACCAATGGGTAAAAACTATAGGTATGAGCTTAATTCCATTAGCACCATTCCCACTAATTAGGTTGACATAAAATATTTCTAAGTGCATTACCTAGTTGGATCCTTCACTTTAGCCCTAGTTCTATATTTCTATTGACTATCCATTATCTAGTTCACTAGTTGTGTTCCAATACCCAATTGGTGGTGCACAATGTGTAATCTCTATCCACATAACTATACTTCTCCTATGATGCACTAGCTACATAATCTATTACTTATCTCTATTATCCATTGAATCTTCCTCAACATGGCTAACTCATTAACTTGTTTATGTGTGTCAATCTTATTCACTTTATAGGTGGTATGTCTCTTGTCTAGGATATTTCTATTGACCCATGTGGGATTCAACAATAACTAGGATGTACTATATTATTTTCATAGTCTATCACATATTGCCAATTTAAGTGAAGGTGCAATATCATCATGAGGAGGATAGGGTGTGCAATAAGTGTAGGGAGACATGTAAGAGGAGTCGAAGAAAGAGATGGATTAAAATGAGTATAAGTTAACTTAGGGTCTTGTGGAAAAGGAAGTGTAGCATAAAAAATTCAAGGTGGTGTAAGATTAGAAGGTGAAGAAAAAAATGTTACCATTTGAGGAATAGTTGTGAAAGGTTCTAGCAATAAATATGAAGTTGATACTAAGTTTGTGACTATAGAAAGGGAATAAAGAGGTGGATTATGATTGATAAACATATCTAGACTCTCATGTAATTGACTAAAAATGCTATCATTTAAGGGGTAAGGAAAGGAATGCATCATAATAATCTCATCACCTTATAATTTATTCACATGTATTTTAGATTAATGCTCATTAACTTTATAATTTATTGCAACAAGAAATATCATAGGTGTACATAGAAAAATAATAATAAGAAGAAACATAATGAAAAGTATAATGATAATTAAATTAAAAGTTATCAAGTCAAATCTTCTTTATAAAATGCATCTAATGTATTAAACAAGAAATAATGAATTCCATGCTTATTAGATGCTTTAAAATAAATATTATCACATTCAAGTGAAAATAGACATCAAAAGGATGTGGGTACTCATGAGATGTATCAAGTAATGTAAGAAGTGTTTTTTGATAACACTTAGAGTAGAGTGGGTTAATCTCTAAGGTAGAATAATAAGTAGCTCAACTAAATGATGTGTGTGAAAATTACTATATGGACTAAAGTCTTGAAAATTGATTTGCTTTATGGGTTTTCATAATTAGCAAAAAAAATTAAGAAAATTTCCCTTAAAAATCTTATAAAATATTGAAAAATATTTTATTTGGAAAATTTATGCACATAACTAATTTTTTTTTAAAAATTATTGGAATATATTAGCAAAAATAGATATTTCAATTAATTACCATAGTGAATTATTCCATAAAAAAATAGTCTTTGTCAATGCAATCCCCCATTATTTTTCACCTTTTTTCTTAAAATTCAAGTAGGGGCTAGGGGTAGTAGCCACTAGTAGGGTCAAGGGGGAGTGCCCCTTGTGGGGATAAAGGGGGAAACATCCCTTATGATGGTCAAGGGGTTATTGTGTGAATAAATATATACCTTACATAATCATATGATCAAATGGTTGATATTTTATTCCCCAATGTTCTAAGTAATTTACTTTTTAAATATCTCATTTCTAGATCTCCATCTCATTTCGTATCTAATAAATGACACATCTCAAAAAATAGTACAAAAGTTATTTAATATTTCCTAACCCATTTAGTTTGTACAAATTAATGTGGCAAGAAGGTCCCACAACTACTCCAAATTCATTTCAAAGCACTTGATCTTTAAGAACAAATTAACATATAATGGGTATTATAAATACTATCAATATTTAATTTTGTTTTAAATTTGTGCCATTGGTGAAAAGGATCATGGCATGGCAATAGGCCTTATACAAAATCAAAGGGATTTCATGTGATTCTAAAAATTTAAATCATTTGCATATATGAAGGAGGTGATGCAAGAGAATATAATGTCATTAACTATCATGAACTAAAAGGAAAATAAAAATAAAAAATTATGGTTGTCCCGATGGCACCTTCAAATTTTGCAATTTTGAAGTGCCTATATCTTTTCAATGTGTTGACAAAGCCTAGGCTTGCATCTTGCTAAATATGCCACGGAGGCCCTCTTTGCTTATTAATATTTTGCAAATCCGAGCTCATCTTACAAATCCATTTGCTAGAATATTTTTTGGTACACATGGTAATACCCATATTCAGTTTCCTGCCTCTTGGATGCATTTTGATATGCTTTTTAATCCTTTTCTGACTACTATTGGACCAAAATTGGTGTTCCAAATTTTTTCAAAATTTCAAATTCTAAAGGAAACCCATATCTTAATTTGGTCTAAAACATCTCCAATTCTAGCTTTGTCAAAAATGGAGGTCATATGATACATTATTTTAATGCATTTTGGCTGCGGAAAACACGTCCCGAGGGCCAGTTTATAAAGGAGGTAACTAATTTTTGATGGCTAGTCGAAGTTTGATTTAAAACCCATGTTATAAATAATTGATTGTGACCACACACAAAAAATATTAGCTACAGGGGTTACCATTTGGCCTAGGCGTAATTAAAATTTACATTTTTTCTAAAGTTTCAAATGCTTATGTGGAAAATATTTTTGAATATTTTAAACATTATGAAAATGTGAAAAATGCATTTAAGCCAAACATAAAGTACAATTTCAAATGTTTTATATCAAAGAAAGTTTAATTGTTGCTTTTGATTGGCTAAAATATGACTTTCACAAAGAAACTCCATGAAATTCCATCACCCATCTCCCTTTGAAAATGATTGAGCTGATTCAAATCAGTGATGGCCCATGGTTTGCATTGTATGAGTTTGAGGCATCTTTAAACCTTATAAAAAATCATTTGAAGAGTGCTCCATTGCACATCTCTCTTTTCATGGAAGATGCTACGTTTAAATCAATGATGAGCAATTGATGATGTGTCCATTGCCCATCGCTATTTGATGTCTCACTCTCCACATTTCATTCATGATATGTGATTTCATGTGCTTCCTATCACCCATCGCTATTGTCTTTTATTTTTCTCTTGTTGTATCCATGATGTGTGATGGTGACTGGGAGGTGTTTGTGCAAAGAAAAAATGGGGCCCTTGAAATGTCAAATATTATTATTTGATGAAAATTTTGATGGTGGAAATAGATCAAAAGTGAAATACACCAGTGAATGAAGTCTTCACCATGAATATAAAAAAAGACTTTGAGCTACAGGGCATGATGCGGAGTGAAGTTTTTCACTGGGGTAGAATAATTTTCTATTGCAGAAAGTGAGGACTTTCATGAGTAAAAGGAAAAATTCTTCAAGTGTATGGTAAAAAACAAAAGCTTCGTATTGCTAGGTAGTAAATTGGTAATTACATAGGGGTGATCCCACAAAGCTGGTTTACAATTTCTGGGAGGATGTGATTTTTGCTGAAATCACATATTCTTAGAAAATATAATGATTTAAGCCTTAAAAATTTCTATTTAAAGCATTCCAATTTAGGAGGGTTTGATCAAACTACCTTAAATGAAACCCCATTGGATAGAACCTCACTAGTTTTAAACCATACCTATAATAGAGTCTCTTTTACACCTATCACAATGCTAATAAAAAACCACTTTTGATTTAAGTTTTGGGGGATCAAATGAATTCATTTAAAATTTATCTTTTGTTAGTATGTAGTCCTTATTATAAGCTTTCCAAAAAGTATAATTTTAAATAAATATAATTTTATTATTATATTTATTTTTTATTTCTTGTGAATGTAGGTTTTTCACCGAAAATCAAGATCTTTGTTCTACACATGTGGAAAAATAACAGCTTATAAAAAAAAATTGAAAAATATGAGTGCACTAGATATTGAAGTCCTTAATCCAAAAAAGAAAAAAAATATATGAATTTCGATACATACAAAAAAATTTACGCATTATACGGTCGTGCTATGTCTGAATTATAATTGGTTTGACTTCAAAACTTGATTAAAGAAAAAATATTCAATAAAACTATCTAACCAAGTGGAAGCACTAGATATCAGAGTTATGAATCTAAATTTGAAAGAATTATAATTTTATCATGCATGGAAAAAAAATTATGCGTTATACGGTGAGTGTCACTTTTTTAAAATGCTATTTTCTGAAAAAAACTAGTTTTCGAGGGAGATGGGAAAAGGAGTGCAATCTGATTCCACAAATTTTGAAAAAAAATATATTTATAATCTATAGACAAAATTTCACGAAACTCTATTTTGCATCATCTTCAAATTCCTCACGGTTTAGCCACTATAAGTGCCTGGAAGTAAAGATTTAGTTAAAAAAAATTATTTCAGTGTCCAGTTTGGCCAAAAATTGTAGACCACTATTGTGGGATCACCCACAGGTAAGTGGGTTTTTCTACAATCGGTGGAAGTGAATGATGGCTCTTCATGAAAAAAAATAAAAAATTCAGTTACAAGGCAAGAAAATGCAATGGCAAGCAAGAGGTGAAAAAAAAAGTGTAGATAGGGATTTTCTTCAAGTTGAAGCGGTTATTGATCAAAGGATTAGAATGATGCCCATTGTCAACACAAATGTGCATTTGGGGATTCTTTTTTTTCCCTTAAATGTATTTTTTTACTTCATTATGAGAGGGGCTTACGATTTGGTCTCATGAGACTACCATTTGGTAATAGGGTCTCAAATGTATAGTGTTGGTTTTAAGTCTCTGAAGTTTTCTTAGTCATGTAATTGAGAATTTAATCATGATATGGCCATATTTGTATGTAAATGCACAATATTCTAGACTGGGTTTCTCCGCAGTACATATTGTATGGATTTTAAATATGAGTAATCAAAGATTGCAGATGTTTTTCTTCTTGTCTTTCCTTGAGTGTCTGTTTTATGTTATTACTGTCATTCAAAGAATGAATTAAATTGTATTAACACAAATAAAGGTTTATGCAACTGTGTTGGGATTATTAAGTATGACTAGTTATGTTTATAGTATCAATAATGTAAGGCATTATCTAGTAGGAATATTTATGACAATGAATGTTGTGATGAGTTTGAAATTATTTTAATTGGGTGACTCCACCCTGGGATTAGGCACTGTTCTTTAATGTTACAGTTTCTTGAGATTTTTATGAGCAGTTGCATTTTAAAATAAAATTTATTTATCTATCTTGTTGTGGGTGTGTGTGGAATTTAATGCTCTACATCTCTCATGTTTAAACTAGACATTAACCATGAAGGTTAGCCAAGTCTTCAGGATATTGTGTCTATTAATTATTTAAAGGAGAATCATTTATTTACAGTGTTTTGGGTACTTTGGCACACAAGTATTTGTAAGCACACAATTGAGATCATCCTCTCGAGTTTTATAGAGCCCAAAGTGTAGGGGAGAAATGGTTTTTATTCAATCTCCCATTTGTTCATCAAATCTCTCCTTGAATTTGACCATAAGGCCTAGCACCCCTTTAGGATTCAAGTGGATTCCAGATTTGGGGAACTAATAGGTGTGTATGTGCAAGATCATCATGTAAAAAATAGGCCCTTAAGTGGCAAAAAATTCATAAAAATTAAAGTTAGGTAACTTGACGTAAAAATTTGAACAATTTATCTATATTATTTAAAAAATATGTAAGAATAGAATTTGTAGAAAATTGAATGCAGTTTCTAAACTACTAGGTTTGTTTAAAAAGAAAATCTATTTGGTGAAAAATTGAAATTTCAATGCAGTAGTACTTAAATTTTAGGGAAAAAATAAGAACTAGGTGTCTGTCTGACCACCCTAACCACAATTTAAAATGATAATATTTTTTTATAAGATTTTGAATATAAGTAGAGGACTCATGTCCTGATGTGATGCATTTTTTTTGTAATTTTTTTTCAAGTAAATAATTAATTATGATTTTTTTATTACAACTTTAAAAAAAATTTAAAACTTATATGTCTGACCATCTTAACTTGTTCAAAACTTCATGAAATTCATTTTTTTTTTAATCCTATTGTATGCAAAGCATAGAATATGACACATGTTTCGAATTGAAAAAATGTGATACCATTTGAAAGCTATAGATGTTTTTCAATTAGCCTATCAATAAAGACTTTAGTCGTAATTCAAATAAAAAATGAATAATAATTATTTATTAAATTCAAAGTAAAACATAGTTTACATTGGTGGAAAGTTAAGAATCTCCTTTAAAAACTCTTTTTGTTTCATCAATTTTGGGTAAAAATAAAGTTGTCAGCCACATACCCTACACATACCCATCATATTTCCACTTTTTGGTCCATCACGATCCTGCACATACCCAAGGCCTATGGGGTAATTGAATGATAAAGGGTTTATATATACCAAGGGATATATTAATAATTTATTTTTCCATTTTAACATTTGGTTTTTACTAGTTTATTTATCCTTGGCTCATAGCTTTGTTCCTTTCTTTCTCCTTTTTATAGAGCCTTTGTCTATAATATGATTCATTTTTCTTTTGTTATGAACTATTGATCAATGTCTAATCATATGGCATGAAAAAAAGATTACTTGGGGGGGGCATTATAAAAGAAAAGTACTTAGAACTTTGTGGAATGAAATATTAACCATTTGATCAATATGAATTATATGGATGAATATTTTTTTGGGACTAATCTTGACATTTTAAAACATAAGTACTTATAACTCTATGGGATGAAATATCAACAATTTGTTCAATATGTAATTGTGCAACAAAAAATAAATTATGCATTGGGTAAATATTTTCCATGACCTATACTTCTAAATTTTTAGAATTAAATTAGAACTATTAGTTTATAATGGAAACCAATGGCATGGAATGGAATCAAAACCATGATATTTATTACAAGAGATTTATATGATTTTATAGTTTACATGGAGTATTCAAGAGAAATATTAAGATAACATTCATCTAGGGTGGAGATTATCATACAAAAGATTCATTTCCAAAGTGAATACCCATCACATATTACAGACAATATCTTAACTCCTTATTCATAAAAAAATTAAAATTAATACTCTAACAAAAACTCTATGGAACTTCTATTCTTCATAATCATTATATTTAAGGTCCTTTATACAATAGACTTTATAAACCATGAAAATAAAAGAGATAAAGAGTCATGTCCAATACTTGAAAACCCAATTACATATAATTTATAAGTGGAATTTATCCCACCAAGTGTTAATTTTAAATCAATTTTTTCCCCCAAATCAAGCATGTTCATCTAGTAGTGATGGTGATATGGCCAAAAAATAAGAAAAAATGTGATATTAATGAAAAATATTTTAATAGTTATAATTATATCATAAACTACTAGTGAATATGCTCCAATAATGCATTATTTGTTGTGGTGAAATAATTTAATTTAAAAATCTAATAAAATTATTCTTAAGTAATTTAACTAACACTAAATTACTTTTAATAAAATGTAGGTACTTTCTTCCTCCAAGTTATAAATTGTACAATTCACCATTTTTGGAGGTCATGATTTGAACTATCACCAATTGGAAAATATTCATAAAAAAATGATCATAATATAAGAGTCGGGTATGTGCAGAATCATCATGGAAAAAATAGGCCCTTAAGTGTTGAAAAATTCAGAAAAATCAGAGTTAGACAACTTGACATAAAAAATTGAATAAGTTATCTATATTATTTCAAAAATATGTAAGAATAGAGTCTATAGAAAATTAAATTTAGTTTCTAAAATACTAGGTTTATTTAAAAAAAAAAATCTATTTGGTGAAAATTTGAAATTTCAATGCAATAGTACTCAAATTTCAGGGAAAAAATAAGAAGTAGGTGTCTGTCTGACCACCCTAACCACAATAAAATGATAATATTTTTTTATAAGATTTTAGATATAAGTAGATGACTCATGTCCTAATGTGACACATTTTTTTGTAATTTTTTTCCAAATAAATAATTAATTATGAATTTTTTAATGTACAAATTTTAAAAAATATAAAAACTTGTATGTTTGACCACCTTAACTTGATCAAAACTTTATGATTTTTTTTATTTTTAATCCTATAGTATGCAAAGCATAGAATGTGACACATGTTTCAGATTCAAAAATTGTGATACCGTTTGAAAGCTATAAATGTTTTTCAATCAACCTATCAATCATGACTTTAGTCATAATTCAAATAGAAAATGAATAATAATTATTTATTAAATTCAAAGTAAAAAATAATTTATATTGGTGAGAGGTGAGAATCTCCTTTAAAAACCCTTTTTGTTTCATTAATTTTGGGTTAAAAAAAAGTCCTCAGTCACATACCCTACACATACCCATCATATCACCACTTTTTGGCCCATCATGATCTTGCACATACCCAGTTATAAACATCATCATATTGATAGTAATAATATTTTTCATGGATCGAGGTTCACCTCGCAATGCAACGGTTAAGTTGGAAGGGCAACGATTGGGTTGTCTAAGGTTCGAATCCCACAGTGGATAGTGAGATTGTCCTAGGGAGAAAGTGGCAATGGGGTCAACAAAGGCAGCAACGATAGTGGATATGGTGACAACGACAGTGGTTAAGGTGGTGGTGGCAGTGGTGGTTATGGAGATATCAGGGATGAGGTCCCCCATATGTGGCCTCACTGGTTCATAGCTCCAGCCAAAAGCATAGGGTGTTTCCCCTTAGCAGTGATTTACCAAACAAACAAAAAAAGTATATTTTTCATGGATCATATTATCACTAGAGAAACAATCACAAAAACCATCAAAAGATAGATTACAAAAGGAAATATTTAAAAATTTACAAGTGATGTATCAATACAAGATGAATTAGGTAAGAGATGAATGTGGTACCATGAATCACTATCATGAACAATAAGTGAAGATTAATCTCTAATATGAGTTGAGGGTAGGGTGGTAAAAGTAGGGTTAGAATTATCATATAGCTCATGATGCAATACTTGTGATAAAATGAACATAAAGTTGTGAAGGAACTAGGAGATAAGTGATAAGAAACATACTAGAAGTGGGAGAATGGGGATGTTGGCAATATGTGTTTTCTTTATTTCAACTTAAACATGTTTTCATTGATGTCAACTTGAGGTCAGCATGAGGACCTACCACACTTGTATAGCAGATGGGATGGCATAGGTGAAAGTGCTAAAAATGATGTATGCTCCAAAGATGATTGAATGCATATATAGTTAGTATATGGACTAGATAAATGTATATATATAATGAAGATATGGTTAACATGTTCTACTATTCTTTCAAATTTCCTACATGGATATATTTCTAGTATAGTGTACCACAGTGTAAACTTGTAGAAGTTTTGTCTAAGGTGCTTATAATATATATCCTAAGGCAGAGTCATGTTCTTTTGGGCTGCATTCTTCCATTGAGCAAGATTTGATCTTGTGGTTCTAAAGAAAAATAGATAGTGTTGTAACAATATTATATCAAAGATTTCAAGTCATGACTCCTCTTGTAGAAAAAGTTATAAACTTGACAGAGTACTAGTTTGTGCTCTGGCAGTGCAAAACAATGATGAAGGCCTATGGAATGCTCTGCATTCCTTTGGTGTAATAGATATGACTGTGAATACTTTTGGATATGCTCAGATAAGTATATATATTCATTCATATTAATTTTAGATGGTTTGGTGTTTAATAGCACGTAGTATCCTAAGTATTGAAGTATCAAAACCTATTAGGGATGCTTTTTTTTTATTTGTTCAGTATGTTTCTTCTCTTGTGTTAACACTTAATGATAAAATTTGATGAGTCTAGTTTACGGTCTAATTTTGGGTAGAACTTATGATTTATTTGTTGAAGTTGTCATGAACTTGTTGTGCAGTTTTTGCACACATTTATGGAATTTGCAGATTATCACTTCTTTCGCAGAAATCTGTCTTGGGCGGAATTCCCTGAAATTTAGTGGAAAATGAAGGAATAAGAGATAGCATGGTTTATTAATGTATGATTATGCATTTTATGATTAATTTGAGCTACTTTAAGATGTATCATGATGTTTCTTTGTTTATGATGATCGAATTGAATGACTAATGGGGCTTCTCATGTTCATTCTGCTAGAATCCGTCTGGCTAGGAATTTCCTGAAATTCCTTTTTGGCTTGGATTCCACGGGATGACTTGAAACCTAAAATTTGATGTGATCATTTTTTAATGAGGTTTTAGAGCGTTGGGCTTATCATTGGAATTGTACTTTAGTTGAATGTGCTATTTGTGAATGGTTAACTTGGGTTTTATGTGATATTTACTATGGTTTCCTTGTCGAGTGCAAGCTAAATCAAGTAAAGCAATGAATGGTGAGACCAAGGGTAGAGTGGTGGATCCAAGTGTAGAGGGGTCTTCCATTTCTGAAGTAGGAAGAATCAAGATGGACATCAAGAGAAGAATCCCTGAGAGCAAGCTGACTTTTGTTTGGTCGGAGGTAACTGATACTAATGTTGGACTATGGGATTATGAAGAGTTCAAGACAAGAATGGCTGAAAAAAACCTTCCTTTGTTGGCTAAAAGGATTTTGGAATCAAGATTGGCACATGTAGCTAGATTTCCTTCTATAGTGCAATGTTATGAGTTAGCGCTCAAATGTGCTAGGCACTATGACAAGGGAACACAGAGGATAGTTGGTCCCCAAGGGAGAATTGTGGAAAATTTAAATCCTGTGTCTATAGCCCCGACCTTTGACATGCTTGAAAGGTCTCATGTATGTGGTGGATTTTGATATGGATATGGAAAGGAAGTTCTATGAGGAGGATGCCATCAAAGCCCAGCAGGTCATCAATTCTTGGTTGGAAAAGCCTAAGTCTCCCTATTCAAAACTACCCAAGTAGTTATTCAGAGCCAAATTCAAGGAGTACTATGATGCTATCACCCTCATAGTAGAGCAGTAGGGTTGAAGAGTGCCAGTGTATTTGAGAGCTGGATGTTCCATGTCATTGTTAGGATGGAGTATAATACTAATTATCATTGGGTAGCTATTATAAGTGCTATGATTCATGAAAAAATGTGTAATGTCCTACAAACAAAGACCTTGACAATCACTTCCTACTTAGTCTATGCGCTTGCAAGATTCCATCCATACAAGGGGCTAGTACAAGGGGTGTGTTTGGATAGGATGTGATCTACGAGGTTTATCCACAGCTACATCTAGGTAACTCGAGCTATAGGAGGGTGAATGATGAATTCACCATGTACATCACTAGATTATTGCAAGGTGGATAGCATGTGAGGATATCTGACAATTCCAAGCAATTGATCAAAAGGTATAGGGCTTGGTTCATACTGTGATAGGTCGAATGTGAGCGTTAGAAAACAAGCAACAAGTAAAAGAGTGCAAATAAACACCAAAACAACCTACACCTCAAGATTAGCCTATGTTGGAAACAACACAAGATGAAAGCAACGAATGGAACCTTATACCTTGCGTCGAATCGATCCTTTGGTTGGCCCTTCGATCTTGGATGTGTATGCTCCTTGGATGGTACAAGATGCAAGCTAAATGAAGTTGTGAGGATGAGTGCAAGTGGATGGAAACAAGAAAATGGCTAAGTATAAGTTGAGAAACAAAATTGTAAGAGTTTGGCTAGCAAAATGATCTCTCCAAAATGAGAGAAAAAAGGGGGTATTTATAGGATTTTTGAGAATTCCTAGGGGAAATGGAGGGTCAAGATTGAGCCACCAAATATCAAGATGTAGGGCTAAGGTGAGTTGAGAACTCACAAGCCCTCACATCTTGACATGTGGCATGTGATTTAGCCCTAAAAGGTGAAGTGGACATGAGGTGGAAGGACAAGGACATGACATGGAGAGGGGTACAAAGTACCTTGGGATTGGACAAGATCTCCTCATAAAGGAGGTCCTTGTCCCCATGTGGGTGAGAAGGACATGTGAGGAATTAAAAATTCCTCAAATATTCTCATGGGAGATGGGAAAAGAATAAAGAATAAATGAAGGACATGTGGGGAGAAGTGAAGGAATTAAAAATTCCTTTTGGGTGCCTTGGGGGATTAAAATGTGAATTAAAAATTCACATGGGGAAGTGGAGTGCCTTGTCCAAAAGGAGAAAGCCTTTAATAAGGTTGACTCAAGGACATATGCCATAAATAGGATGAGGATTAGGTTAGGCTAATCAAATGATTAAGGTTGTGCAAGTACTCAGTTAGAGGGACTAATGACTCATTAGAAGCAAGTGGGAAATTATGGAGGATGTGACCTTAATGATGGTTAAGGGTGTGCACATGATAACCCTAGTTAATTAGAAGAAGATGAAGTAATTAAGATGGATTAGGGGACCAAGTTGCAAAAGTTGGAGGATGTGACCATGAGAGAGAAAAGAGGAATTAAAAATGAATTTTAATTTAAAAGGGGAATATGACTAAATTAAATAAAAGGGTATATTTATTTAATTTAGAGGAGGAAGAGGGGTAAAGTATTAAATTAAATACTTTAGGATCCTTATGCAAGATGCGGGGTATTAATTAAACAAATGGTTTAATTAATATTGACATAGGGGATGAACGACCGGATGAATAAGGAGACGCATTTGATCATATGGAAGTGATAAAATTGGATGTCTACATTTTTCCCCTCTTTGAAATACTATTAGAATAATAGGGTTTCAAAGAAAAATAGAATCCAGATGACTCTGTGGAGGAAGAGACCAGAAAAAGAGATGCCCCAGCATGGTGGAATGCGCGTGAGCTGCCCCAAACGGAGGGAATGCAGAGAGGATACCCCAGTCAAGCAAAGGTAGGCTTAGAGCGACGGATTAGGAGGGAATGCCCTAGTCAAGCAAAGGTAGGCTTAGAGCGACAGGTTAGGAGGGAATGGTAGGGTATGCCCTCTCAAGAAGGGGGACGGGGGAGGAAAAGGGAGCCCTGGTCAACTTCTCGAAAGTATGGAGTGGTACATGTTGTTGGAAAGAGCACATAAAAACAAGAAGAATGGCACTAGAACGGAGTCAATCGGATAAACAGTGTGCAAATGGCAGCCCCGGGAAGAAAGAGGTTGGATGAATTAACTGGAGGAATTTTTGGTTAAAAAAAAGAAAAAAAAGACCCTAAGGTGAAAAAGGAGGGAAAAGGTGAAAAGGGATAAAAGGTAATTATTGAATTACCTTTGGCTCATTGTGACAGCTGGCAAGTGGAGAAGGAGGAGAGGAAGAAAAGGAGGTGAGCGAGATCAGACACCATGTCGGAGTACGACAGTGACGTCATTCACTGGGTGGATGAGAGACGTATATTTTTCACCCACCGTGCCGTACCCTACCAAGTTAGCTCAAAACGTAACTTTGTGTTTTTTAGTAATTTACACCAATATTTTCAAAAAATGAAAACATGGGTTTTGTCCGAGACGTCAGAAAGAAAAATGGGTAGAATTTTTTTTGTGGGTTGCCTTGGATTGCGCACCGGAAGGGGGGGAAAGGGTGGCGGCCCCCGGCCCGGTCCACCGCCGGCAGCAGGTCTTCCGGTGGCGAGTCCGCCGCCACGGGCGGACGGATCCGCCACCGCCGCGACGGGTCCGCCACCACGGGGGCGGACCAGACCGCCACCGTGGGCAGGCTAGCCCACAGCCACGGGGGCGGACAGGTCCGCCACCACGGTGGCGAGTCCTCTGCCGTTGGGGGCAGATGGGTCCGCCACCACTAGGGGTGGACGAACAGCTAGGGGGGGAGGGATGGGGAAGGGTGTGGGGATAGGGAGAGAAGGGGGATGGGGGGAGGATGGAGGAAAGGGGGATGGGGAGGGATGATGCAAAATGAAGATGATGAAGCACAAATGGATGAAAAAAGGTGATGTTGCCCCAATCAAGGTACAAGCCAAAAGGGGGTTGATGAGGGGTGGAGTGTTGTCAAAGAGGGATCTTGAAACAACACAAGGATAGGGAAGGATACATCCCATGGAGTGGTATTGATGAGGGAAGGATACATCCCAAAACATCACTAAAGGATAGGGAAGAGTACCTCCCAATGATGATGAGGTACGTGTTGTTGACGAGGGAAGGATACATCCCAAACAACACCGAAGGGATATGGAAGAATAAAATGGGATGATCATGATGATGATGAGGATGATTGGATCCAGGCTTGTAACAAGACTGAGAACAAGACCAAGGATATGGTTAGATGATTCAAGCTAAATGGAATGGATGGGGATTGGATAGAGATGTGAGATAAGGATGAAGGATGAATGGATGGGGGGATACATGCAAGGCGATAGAATGGAAAATGAAATGCAATCCTAATGCAATTTGCCATCCTCAGAGCACTGATTTTTGCTATAGCATAAGACACAAGACGCCAAGGTACGAAGAACCAAGGCAGGTTAGTGTCTAATGCATAAAACAAACATAACAAACAAGAAGGCTATCCCAACACCCCAAAGTCATGGTGACCTTGGTCGGGCCAGGTATTGGGATAACCACAAGCACACAAGGATGCCCCAACGTAACACAAGACCCCAAGGATCTTGGTGGGTACTACGTGGGACAACTGAGAAGACAGAAAAGATCAAGATACACCCCTATGTTGACTTAGTCAAAGCACACCATGATATGATGGATCAAGGCGACCATGACAAGTGATGATAGGGAGCTCAAATGATAAACAAAAGCCAAAAGCATCAAAAGATCACAATTAATTTCAAATGTCCTTTGCCATAGGATCAATCAAGGGGATGGATGGGATTGATGAGGTATGTTAGGAAGGATGCATCATGTTGAGACCGATGAGGGATACTAAATTAAAAGATTGATATGATGCAAGATATTCAGAACTAATTGGATTTGATGGTACAAGTGGATCTCGTTTGTTAAGAACCAACGAGATAAGGGCATAGCTTGATGACACGACACAAGAGACATGACACAAGATAGGAGACTAACACACCCTAGCAACCTAGGGGCTCAGGGGCCGATCAAAGATTAGCCTTGCCTACATGGAAGCGTAGAGCCCTCGTAGTTCGATAAAAGGTTAACGACAGACCATGATGGAGATTTTGATGGATGACCAAGATAGGATGGAGAATAGGAGAAAAGTGGACAATATAGATCGATGATGGATGGAACCCCGGGGGCGGATCAAATGATCGACCTTGCCTATGTGAAAGCATAGGGGAAACGTAGTTCGACAGTAGGCCAAAGACAAGTGATGATGAAAGATGATGAGATAACCCTAGATAAGGGGATAAAATGATTGGACCGACATGATGGGGCAAGATAGACCTGTTGGATTGGAGTGGAGGATAGTGACTATGGAAAGCTCAGGGATGGGATAGTTATCCAAATAATCAAAGATGAAATGGGTCGATGATATGATGGAGAGATGAATGATGAGATGATGAGTGATGAGATAGTAGGCTATAGCTAGATACCAATGACAAGGGATTATAAGATGGGATGAGGAGAAGGATAAATGGACATGAAGATAATGATGGGGAGAGGGAAGGGATGTGATGATGGATGGGTAGGGGGATAAGGATAGGGAGGTTAAAAGGATTGTGGGGAGCGATTAGAAGATCAAGATGGGGATATGAAAGGGAGCATTTTGATGGATGGATAGGAGGATGATTATGGGGATGGGGAGAAACCCATAACCAGAGGCCAATGACAAGGGATGATGAAATGGGATGGAGATAGAGAGAAATGAAGTAGGGAGATAGGGAGGGGGAATGAAAGGGATGGGGGATAGAGGGAGGGATGGATAGGAAGATAAGGATGGGGAGATGGCAAGGATGTGAGTGGACAGGATGCTATGATGGAATGGATGATGTCTCCAAGGACTATATTACAAATGAAGATAGATGCCCCCACTCTAGAAATGAAGGGATGCTATGATGGAATGGATGATGTCTCCAAAGACTATATTAAAAATGAAGATAGATGCCCCCACTCTAGATATGTCATGTGCGAGGAGGCATGAAGGATGCAATAGAGAATGATAGGAAAATAAAGGAGTGAAATGGATGACGATAGGATGCATGGATAAGGAATTGAGATTGAGGGTAGCATGATGGGTGGATAAGGAAGATAGACAAGTGCGAATGAGGAGTAGGATAGTGTGTGGATGAGGGGAATGTATGCTAAGAGGTGTCCCAAGTATGCTTATATGTTTGCCCCATTGTTATCAAGATCACAAGGAGGATGGAAGGATTGAGATAAATGAGACATGACAAACAGGATGTGTAAGCTCGATAGGGTGGAGGGGATGGATGAAAAGGATGTAAAGCAAGAAGATGGGTGCATAGCCGAAAGCATAGCAGGAAGCAGAGCGGATGGAGGGAATGCATATCAAGAAGGTGCCCCCAAGTGCAGATGGGGATTTATGCATGACGCCTGTTTGCCAGGTTTTCATCATGGTACTTATCCAAGGTGCTTGTTTTCCAAGTTTTCACCATTGGACGAATTATTTCTCTTTACTTTTTCTTTTTTTCTTTTTTTGTTGACTTTTCTGGATTTTTGGACTTTTTGGATAGTATGCGGAAGGAGATGGATAAGGATAGGGAGGCGAATAAGTGGATTTAGAAGACATGCGATAAGGATATGGATGAAGGACTCAAGCATCAAGTTCTATATGAGGTATTAAGAGCTCATGTTCGAACCGACTATTGGATGTTGGTACAACCTTAGGATAAATGGATTATGCTAGAGGACAAATGAGAGGGATTTGATGGGGAAGGTACAGGGGATAATGGGTGGGATGTTGGAAATGGTGTGGATAGAATGATGGGGTGGATACATGATGGGGAGATGAGTTCAGGACCAACATTGGCACATGCGGTGACGGATGTGAAAATATAAGGGGACTAATGGATGGAGAATGTGGGGATAATGGAGGAGATGGAATAGTGAATTTCTAGACATAGGGACCCAAAACAGATTTAGGAGATGAAAGGGGTGTATAATTAGCTTTTGGATTAGCAACTTTGGATGTTCTTACAAATTTTTCATTTGATGGCATTGCATCTTTTTTCTTTGGGATCCACATGGTTTTGATCGTTGCTTTGCTGGCTCTTTGCGAGCTATAGATTTGATTTCGATTTGGGATTTTGTTTTTCTTTTCTTTACCATGTATTTTAGAGTGGACATGGGAAGCATTGGATTCATGTGGATGTTTGGATTTATGCATTTTTATGTTAGCATCCAAAGTGCATTTATTAGCAATGGGATGGGTGTGAGGGGATGGACGATGTGGAGCAATGGAGGTAGGAGTATGAGGATTACGTGTAGATGGGGGATGTTTAGGTATGTGCCTTTGTTGATCCTGATTATGGGACATGTGAGAGGGATGTTTATGATGGATGACATGTATGCAGTGTTGGATGGGTGAAAGGATGAGATGGAGGGAGGTGATCTTGGGATATCTGAGACCCAAGATGGATAGAGTAGATGAAGGATGGGGAGGCTGGTGGATGGAGGGATGTGAGACCCAAAATGGATGGAGCAGATGAAGGAGGAATATAGACGGTTGTTTTGAGGTGATATGATAGAGGAGGAGGGATGGCTGACATATGATTTGGTGGAAGCGATGGGAAAACCCCGACATTTCTTTTGGAAAAAGGCTTTCGTTGAGAGGCCAGCTAGAGGTTGTACTAACGTGTCTAGGTGTGAGTCTTGGGGCAGATCCAAGACCTTGCATGCAGTTGTTCTTTGACTTGGATGGGCTCTAAAATACACGCCTTTCATTGAAGGCCTAGACCTTTTCCTTGATAGTTCATGTTCTTGAGCATCACGATCCATTGTAAGTTTTGTTATTAAAACATGATCTTGAGTCCATTATTAGGTGGGGATGATGGGTGGTATATACACTATGTTTTTCTTCTGCAAGGAGGCCACCATGGAAGAATGTGAGAGTACCAAGGGGATATGCAAGCGGTGTGGGGATAGCATTTTTAGGCGATGATGGGGGATCCTGAGAAGGAGATGGTGGGATAGCAGCATTTGGATGGGTGGTATCAGGAGAGGGATTAGGGGATATGATAGGATCTAATTTTGTGGTAGCAAGCTCATGCAATGGAGACGGAGATGGAGCGGTAGAATCTTGAATGTCAAGAGGATCATGGGATGGAATGGATGGGAGACTGTGATCTTGCGGTAGACTAGATGGGGTGGTAGGACCTTGATCTAGAGGAGGGGATATGTTGGCATGCTTTGGATCAGGCTCTTGGCATGACTCATCGTGTGAGGGAGGCATGATAATGAAGTATTGGTGGGACTCTTTAAGTGGGGAATATGGAAGGATGGAGGATTCAAAATATTCTGGGAATGCGATACTAAGTGGAAGAAGTGGATTGGATTTGGGGTATCGTCGATAGGTTCGGCGGCTCGAGGAGTAGAGGTGGGTGTTCAATGGATTTGGTAGATGTGATGGTAGGAGATGGGGACTCGGTGGATTTAGAGGATGTGATGGTAGGAGATGGGGGTTCAACGGATTTAGAAGATGTGATGGTAGGAGATGGGGACTTAGTAGATTCAGATGATGTGACGGTAGGAGATGGGAACTTAGTGGATTCAAAGGATGTGATGGTATCATCAATTATAGGTGTTGGATGGAGAAGGGTCTCGTCACTAGCGACCATGGATGATGGGTTGGTATGGCATGGTTCCATAGTACCAATGTGTGGAATGGGGGATGTTTCCTTTGTTATAAGTCCTTGGAAAACTTGAATCACAGCTAAAATTTTGAGATGGCGTGAGTGGATGAAGGTTTATGGATTAGTGGACTAAGATTAGATGGAAGATTAAGACTGGATGGAGGATTAAGGTAAGGATATGGGCATGGGGAATTAGAATAGGATGACATGGACGGTGGATTGTTGGTAGAAGATATGGGCGGTGTGTTGTAATAAAGGTATTGGGATGGTGGATTAGGATGGGAAGATGTAGGTGTTGGATTAATATAAGGAGATGCGGATGTTGGATTAGGGTAAGTTGGTGGGTGTGTTTGACTAGGATAGGAAGGTGTGAATGTAGGATTAGGCTGAGTGGATTGGCATGGAAAATTAGGGTAGTGGGTACATGTGGATGAAGGATTGAGATAACAGGATGTGGATGGGGGATTAGGATGAGGGTATTGTGATGGCAGACTAGGATAAGAGGATGCGGGTGTTGGATAAGAGGATGATGTAGATGAAGGATATGATGGGTATGATGGACATCCCTTGTCAAAGGTAGCATAAGGAGTGTGATTAGGCATAGATGAAGACATGATGGGATAACTCAATGGGGTGATTGGATTTTGGAATGTGGGTGGAGAAAGCTTACTAGCAATGATAGTCTCAAGGGGATCTATGTCACATTCTTCTTGATCAACAAGACTTTTGTTATCGTCGTCGACGTAATTAGGGTTTCCCTTGACCACTATTGATGGAGGATAATAATTCATGATGATGAAAGGATAAAGATGATGGATAAAGATTTTGGATGGAAATGGACAAAAGCCCAAATTAGGATTTAGGACAAGCTTAGATCGGGATTGGATTAAAGCTCAGATTAAGATGATTGGATGATACGATGGGATTGATTTTGATGATCGGATTGGATGATCAAAGGATGATTACGACACCGAATCTGCTTCGAGACGGAAGTAGATTGATTGGGTCGAAAGTGATTGGATAGGAATGCGATTGGATTGGATTGGATTGGATTGGATTGGATTGGATTGGATTGATAAGATCGACTGAAGAAAGAGGCTACAAATCCCATTCAGGGATTATCTTAGATGACTTAGGATATTGATTGATCAGATTAAAGGATGAATGGATGATTGTGGCACCGAATCCCCTTTGAGATTGAAAATGGATTGATTGGGCCGACGATGATGATTAACTTAGGATGGATGACAATCCTAAGAGGATGTTAATGATGACGATCAGATCTGATACTTAGGTCAATTTGGATAATAACTTGAGATGAAGTTTAGGGGATTTGGATGATTTGATTGGAGGAACGGACTCAAAATGAGCGAACGGTTGATCAGGACGGATGAACAACTACTCAGAACGAGTAAACGAATGATCAGAACGATAGAAAAAGGGTTCAAAATGATGAAAGGATGTGTGAAATGGATGAACGTTTATTCGAAACGAGTAAACGGATGATCAGAATGATAGAACGAGAGTTCAGAATGATGAAAGGATATGTTAAATGAATGAATGTTTACTCAGAATGAGTAAACAGATGATCAAAATGATAGAATGAGAGTTTACTCGGAACAAGTAAACGGATGAGAATGGTAGGGTATACCCCCCTCGAGGAGGCAAATGGTGAAGAAAAAGGTGCCCTATCCAACTTCTCAAAAGTATGAAGTGGTATATATCATCGGAAAGAGCACGAAAAAATGAGAAGAATTGCCTTTGAATGGAGTCAATTGGATAAACTGTGTTGAAATGGCGGCTCCGGGAAGAAAGAGCAGAAGGACAGATCTGCCACTCTGTAAGGACAGGTCTGCCACAATAGAAGGACAGGTTTGCCACTGCACTAGGACAGGTCTGCCATAGCACAAGGACAGGTCTGCCACTGCACTAGGACAGGTCTGCCACAGCATAGGGACAGGTCCGCCACTGAACTAGGACAGGTCCGCCACAACACAGGGATAGGTCCGCCACTGGACTAGGATAGGTCCGCCATAGCACAGGGACAGGTCCGCAACTGGAAGGATAGGTCCACCAAAGGATAAGTTGAAGCTTGATTTTTTGATGGATGGGTAAGGTAAAGGACCCAAAATATAGCAAACACTAATAATGACTGGTTTTGCACGATAAAGACAATTCATACAGCACAACCCTAAGATTAGTAGAGATGGGTATGGCCAACAAAGTCTTCTACTCTAGGATGAACATGGTTGCTAGGGAGTCCTCGATATACACCCAGTATATGAGGCCCAAACCGTGAACACCAACCCGTTACAAGCGTGAGTTGGGAACCTTAGCGAGATACTAAAGGCTCGGACCAACTCTTCACATCATCTCGACACTTCGCCAATTACAATGTGGTTGGATTGAGGTACAGCTTTTGCTCTCCCCCCTTTATATACCCCGCCGGTACGCGTGGTTGGAATCGTGACCCCTTGGGGTGATGAAATCCCCAAGTAGGTCCCACTAAGAAAGTAAAAAATAGGTGACTCAAAGGACTTTGAAAGCTATGATTTATCTTCACCCAGGATCACCAAATGGCGCAAGGGGATTGGATACATCAAATAGCCTTCCCAAACATGCCAAACAAGGTTTATTGACTCCCTTTAATTAAGCTATGTGCCTATTTTACCAAAAGACAATCAGAAAAAACTTAAATTTTTTTACCTTCTCGAGGATAGGTCCGCCACTCTGCAGGGACAGATCCGCCACTCTGTAGGGACAGGTCCACCACTCTATTAGGATAGGTCTACCACTGCAGGATAGTTCCACCACAAAAGGACAGGTCCACCACCGGAGGACAAATTCGCGAACCTGCCAGGACAGGTCCGCCACTGCAGGATAGGTCTGCCACAGTAGGACAGGTCTGCCACTCTATTAGGACAGGTCCGCCACTGCTGGATAGATCCACCACTATGTCAGGACATGTTCGCCACTCTGCAACTTGGACCTTGAAAAATGCAAAAAATAGCAAACGTGAAAGAAATAGACCCGTTTGTGGGTCCCACCGGGCGTGCCAGAAATGTGATAGGTCGAATGGGAGCATTAGAAAACAAGAAACAAGTAAAAGAGTGCAAATAAACACCAAAACAACCTACACCTCAAGATTAGCCTAAGTTGGAAACAACACAAGATGAAAGCAACAAATGGAACCTTATACCTTGCGTTGAATTGATCCTTTGGTTGGCCCTTCGATCTTGGATGTGTATGCTCCTTGGATGGCACAAGATGCAGGCTAAATGAAGTTGTGAGGATGAGTACAAGTGGATGGAAATAAGAAAATGGCTAAGTATAAGTTGAGAAACAAAATTGCAAGAGTTTGGCTAGCAAAATGATCTCCCCAAAATGAGAGAAAAGAGGGGGTATTTATAGGATTTTTGAGAATTCCTAGGGGAAATGGAGGGTCAAGATTGAGCCACCAAATATCAATATGTAGGGCTAAATCACATGCCACATGTCAAGATGTGAGGGCTTGTGAAGTGGACATGAGGTGGAAGGAGAAGGACATGACATGGAGGGGGGTACAAAGTACCTTGGGATTGGACAAGATCTCCTCATAAAGGAGGTCCTTGTCCCCATGTGGGTGAGAAGACATGTGAGGAATTAAAAATTCCTCGAATATTCTCATGGGGAGATAGGAAAGAATAAAGAATAAGTGAAGGACATGTGGGGAGAAGTGAAGGAATTAAAAATTTCTTTTGGGTGCCTTGGGGGATTAAAAGGTGAATTAAAAATTCACATAGGGAAGTGGAGTGCCTTGTCCAAAAGGAGAAAGCCTTTAATAAGGTTGACTCAAGAACATATGCCATAAATAGAATGAGGATTAGGTTAGGCTAATCAAATGATTAAGGTTGTGCAAGTACTCAGTTAGAGGGACTAATGACTCATTAGAAGCAAGTGGGAAATTATGGAGGATGTGACCTTAATGATGGTTAAGGGTGTGCACATGCTAACCCTAGTTAATTAGGAGAAGATGAAGTAATTAAGATGGATTAGGGGACCAACTTGCAAAAGTTGGAGGATGTGACCATGAGAGAGAAAAGAGGAATTAAAAATGAATTTTAATTTAAAAGGGGAATATGACTAAATTAAATAAAAGGGTATATTTATTTAATTTAGAGGAGGAAGAGGGGTAAAGTATTAAATTAAATACTTTAGGATCCTTATGCAAGATGTAGGGTATTAATTAAACAACTGGTTTAATTAATATTGACATAGGGGATGAACGATCAGATGAATAAGGAGACACGTTTGATCATATGGAAGTGATCAAATTGGATGTCTACACATACAATTTCCAACCTTCTCATACATAAGGATAGATGGTTGTCAGAGGGCTCCATATAGACTTCCTAGATATCCCATAGACCATGTTATACTTTTAGAAGTTAAAAGACAAATTTGTAATTTTGATGCAATTGTAAAGAAAGATAAGCATAAGATTGGATTTGGTGGTGACTTCCCTTTGAGGATAGGAACTAGTGAGGCATGTCCTTCTATTAATTTGGCTAGTTTTTCTGAGGAAGAAATAAGCACTCTTGGGTTATCCTTCCATTCCAAGAGATCCAGGTTTGATAGGACTAGTTAAGCACAAAAGAAAGCCAACAGAGAATATAGCCACAAGGATGATATGGAAGACTACTGGGCCAATTGTAGTGATGAATTTGAGATTAGAAAGAAGATTTTTTCCAGGATTCTTGTTAATTTGGTCCAACTATATAAGGTGAAGGCTATTCCGGATCAAGTTGATGGTGATGGAGATTTGATTCAGGGCCATGCTTATGAGGAAGTGAAGGATTAAATGGTTGGAGAAATTGACTGGTTAGAAGAGGAGAAAATAGAACTAGAACAACTTATGACTCTAGTCATTAAGTATACAAAGTTGTGGCTCAAGCATAAGATATGGGAGCTAGAAAGTTAAGGTGTGTAATGCACCTATGATCTAATGGGAGACTTGGAGTCTCATTCTACTTCAGAGGAATCAACTGAGCAGGATCTTACAAGTAAGGGCAAGGTGAGTTCTCCTTTCAAGATCAAAATTGAGGATGCTCAGGGGGAGAAAGAACAAGAAGCAGAAAAAAAAAGGAAGCCAATTGCAAAGAAGAGGAAACATGTTTCAAGAATGAGGAAGTTAGCAAAACATGAACTGAAAATTGAGGATAAGAAGGTTAGTGTCCTTGTGCCGAAGAGAAGAATAATGGTGAGATTATCATAGAAGGATAAGCAAAGCACCAAGGCAAGGGAGGAAGTTGGCCGACCAGTGATAAATGTGGAGAAATTAGGAGAAAGTACACACGTATATATAGGGAAATCAAGAACTCCTTCTCCTAAGGATAGTGTGCCATAGAAGGATACTTCTCTAGTCACTTCTCTTGCTAAACAACATGATAATGTTCCTCCTCCTCATGAATCTAGTTCTGTGCTGGGTGAACCAGGCGAATCCAAGGAATTAGAAACTCATCCATATCTAGAGGGAGAAGAATTTCAAGAGGGTGAGCTCTTTAGTGCTAAGGAAAAAATAGAGAAGGTGTTGTAGTCTCCCCTGGTTACATATGATGATTCACCTCCTAAAAATGAAGAGGATAGGCCTCCTCAGAGAGAGGAAATACCAGTTAAGACTCCATCATTGGTGCATGAAAAAGAAGAGCATGATAAAGAAAATGAGGTTAGAGTTGAGGAGATTTCTGATAAGCAGGATTTGAATGAAGATGCACCTAAAGATCAACAAGATGAAGTTGGGAAAAGTAAAATAAAGTCAAAATCCATTGTCCCAGGCTGGTTAGATAAGGAGTTAAAGAGAAAACATATTGTTGTGGATGACACCCCTCCCAATTCGAATGAGCTCTTGGAAAACATAGGAAAAGGTAAATGAAAAAAGAAAACCAAGGTTATTTCCTGGATTGAAAGAGATGAGGCCAACAATAGGGTAGTCCACATTGCTACTCCTACCCCTGATAAAAATAGGGATGATGTGTCTAGAAATGATTACAATGTGTAGACCATCAACCTTGGGCCTACTTCTATGGAGTAAGATATTGAATATTATGAAGGTTCTAGTGCAGTGATCCTAGGCAGGTTGAGGAAAGAAGTGCAGACTAAACAAGAACTGAAGATGGAGAATGATAAATTAAAGAAGTAATTGCAAGACTTGATGAAGCCCTTGCAATCTATTAGCTCCTCATCTTTTGCTGCGAGTTTCCTACCACAATAGACCATTAAAGATCTGGAGAGGATGAAGACCACTACTCTTGCCACAACGAACTGGTTATAAGGGGTGTAAATTAAGGGGGATAATGCTATCAAAGACATCCTTTCAACTGAAGGAGATGCAATGAGGTCGATAAATTGGTTGAAAGATGTATTAACTCAAGATAAGGAAGATATAGATCTCCTACTATGAAAGACTGAGACCATCATGGAGTATACTGAAGATAAGTTGGTGAGTGATGGAATTCTTCCTTCCTCTAGAGTTGGAGAACCTTGGGAATGGTTTGAAGCTTTGCAAATAAGGAAAAAGTTTTTGAAGGAGGTACATAAGAAGAGGAGGAAAATTGAAGACATGTTGAATGATATCTATAATAGATGCATTTCCTTCTTTGAAGTGATGACAAGGAAAAAGAAGTTTGCACTAAAGCATTTGAGCTTAGATCAGTTGAGAAAATGACGACGAGATGTATATTCTCCAATCAGTGAAGATCTAGTTATTGAACATCAATTGGATGATGCGGCCACCTATATTGCAGTTATTGATAAATATCAAACCAGTAAGGTTGAATGGGATAAGTTTGTAGAATAGTTAAGAGAAGATATTAAATCTATTGAGAAGAGACTTAAGGTTTTACCTCTACCACCTATAGTCGACTTCGATAGGATACTTTTGATGGTGCATGATAGGGTAGAGAAAAATAAAGGTAAAGGGGGAAGTAGTTAATGCAAGGCTACATCAGAATTTGTGCTTCCCATTATTTCTCCTCTTCCTTCACATGCATTGGAATGAGTTTTGTTGGAGACCTGAGGCCGACTTGGATGGAGTGCTTGCATTTAATGCCCACTTTGTTTATTTTGAATTCTCCTTGGGCTGACTTGTTTGTGGCCATTTTATTGTAAACCCTAACTAGGCCAACATATCTTGGGGGTTTCTATTAATATAGCATTCTACCTCATTTGTAAGGGCTAGATAGTTTTTCTTTGGAGGGTATTAAGTAGTATAGCAAGAGCTAGAGTTAGGTGTTAGTTTTGTTTTCAAACAAGGAAGTGCTATAATAGAATACTGGAATTGTTGCTACTTTGGGTAATTTAATGCAAGTGAAGACATTGGGATTTGGTACCTTTCTTGTGTTGAATTTTACCTGGCATGGTTCTTGTGATTCTATCTTTGGAATTACTTAAGTTATTTGATAGGTGTGTTAGGTTTAATGTTAGATAAATTGATAGTGCTTATGATTTGGTACTTGAAGTGTTGCAGCAATCTTTGGTTCATACTTTTCGCAACCAACTGATTGTTAGTTGCTTTGCAAAGTTAGCCTCAACTTTTATATTCACTAAGCTTAGTTCAATTGTGAAGGTTTATTCATTTTGATTACAATAGTGTTTTTTTGAATGAGTGTTCATGATCTGAAAATCTTTAATGCCTTCAAAGATTGCACTATTTCTGTAAGATTGTAGATTCATCTGGGTCAAGTAGAAATCAGTTTCTGAAGGATTGGTCTGATTCAAGTGTTTCAAATTTCATTTGCATTGTTAATCTTAGGAGTAGTTTTTAAATTTAGGAATCTCTTTGAGACCTTATATCTTTTGCTATTTATTTTATCATTTGGGTTAAATCTAGGATTGGAAGTATCATCATATTACTAGATCTAATAAATTTAAAGATTCAGTTTTTGCTTGTAGTAAGATCCCATTGTGATTACCAACATTTTCACATTATCACTGAGTTGTTTATGCATTGTTAAGACCTGGCATTAGAGACCTTGGGATTATCTCTTAAGGCTTGCTGATAGAGATCTACCTTTCAAGAGAGATAGGATACTTGTATCTTGTCTGAGTTGTTGCTGTGCAAAAAACACAATCAACAAATTGGCACTAGAAGGAGGGCTTGAATAAGCAAGTTGGATCAATTTTTGTTTGCCATCTCTCCTGAAAGATTTAGAAGAAGAACCAGATCCACTCTTGGGGAGGAGGAATTTCAAGAATTACCAGCCCCTACTAGGTTGAGAAGGACCTGCAAAATGGGAGAATCATCATCCACCCGACCACCTCCATCATCTCCTTCATCCTCATCTTCATCAAGTTCATCTGATTCTAATTCTAAGGACATTCCCATTCAACAACTGTGGACATCAAATCTGTAAATGGTCATAAATCTTAACATAATAATATCATGCTTTAGTCATTTCAAACACATTAAATTTAATATCCCTATGAAATACTTAACCATGTTAGAATATGCAAAATTAAATAGAATAAGAATAATTGATTGCAAGCATACACAAACATGATCAAAACTTTATTCCATAGTGGATTGGTGTCACATGTGCTAGTGACCCTTTCCCAATCCTTGATCAATAGCTAAAATGATGAAATGCAAATGGAGATGATGAGCAAGATGAGATCTCAAATTAAGAGAGTAACCTTGCATAAAAGTTGTGGAGGATTTGTTCAAAGATGAAGCTGCTATTTAAAGATTTTCAAAATGCCAAGTGTTGAAGAGAGACCAATGTGGGACTAAGAAATAGGCCACTAGGAAGAGGCCACTTGTCATCATGTGAGTGGTTGATGCATGTGCAAGATTTGGGAAGAGTGCCCATGAGAGGGAAATTTTGAATTCAAATTTGCAATGAATGCTGAGTTTGACCTTTGGAAGGGGACATGTAAGAGACATGTAAGGCCTCATAAATGCTATGTTGGGTGTACATGTCCACTTGGGGGGAGATTCAAACTTGGAGAATATTCTCCCTTTATGCCAAGTTGAAAATAAAGATTTTGATAAATCAATTAAATGCAATTTCATGTGCAAGTGGCCAAATCTAGAGAATGCAAGTGGGTGAGATTAGCATTTAATCATGGTTAGATTAAATTAATGATGATTAGGTTAGCTTAATGGTGTTTAGATGATTTTGACTTTTAGGATTTAAATATTTGATTTATTTAAATCAGAAAAGGATGGAAGATGCACTTTTGAGATTTTAATTAAATAAAGTTTGATTTATTTAATTAAACTATAATGTGAGCTTTTGATTTATTTAAATGATATGAATCCGATTTACCGGTGAATGGATGTGATGCATTTGATTTTTATTGATGGATGAATATGCATAGTGCAAATTTAATGTGTCTACATTTTGCCCCTCTTTGAAGCAATGTACTTGTTGCGTTGGTTCAAAGAATAGACTTGTGATCAAAATTTAAAAATTTTCTAATTTTTCGGATGCCTTGTGGGAAGAAGTACACTGGTACGAGAGAGATCGAGCGAAAGATTCAATTTGAGGGTGATCTCACGATAAAGAGGTTCAAAATGGGTGGTTATGGATGATGATGCAAATGAGATGATTTCAAGATGCTTAGAATAACAAATCTATATTATCCTAAACAACTTAAATGATGATATGATATGAGATGGATGAGATTGATGATGTGAATGATGTGATATGTTGTGATTATGCAATGGATGATTTATGAAATGCTTAGACTAACAGATCTATATTATGATGATGATTATGCAATGCATGTGAAATGATCGATGTTTCCTATGATGTATGATATGAATGATATGTGGTATCTGAAGGTTTGTAGATGCTGGATGGATGCATGATGCATGATGGATGCATGATGTTATGTTAGTGGAAATCAGATATGACAAGAGGATCCCACAAGTCCATGATTGGTCAAGACTTTATTAGAGATGATGATGATGATAGATAAATGCTGATGATGATGATTCGCTTATCAAGGATTGGGATTTTCAAAGGGTCACTTACTTTATGTTTGATAGCACACCTAAGCATGATGCATCAAGGTATGAAGGACCAAGATGGTGTTGTACTTAGTGTGATGGACTTTGACTCAACAAGCAGATAGGAGTATTCTTGTTCACACTTGACATACGAAAACCTTGCTAGGGCGTACCTAACAAAGCAAGTATTCACCAAGTTATTTTACAAGAACGTCCAACAAGCACAGCAAACAAAAGAATAATGATCGTTGCCCCATTCCTATCTCTCTAAATCCTTCGTTTGGATATCATCGAGAGGTCCTTGGAATGAGCGCAATAAGATAAATCAAAAGAAAAGATCAAGTACGCAAACAAGCCAATGTTCTTCATACCTTCAGCCAGAGGGATGTGTTTTGATAGGATACAAATCTAAGGTGATATCCAAAATGATGCCCATTGTCGGAACGATATATCCTAGGACATGCATTGTATAGGATGATGATGGTTTGATAAGTTGATTGATAAGCTGTTGATATAAGGTTGACTGACATTTTTGAAAATGATCGAGACTTTGATTTTGTTTTAAAGATTTGTTTCTTCAATTTTGATTTTACGATTGAAGTTTGCTTTTACTGATTGTTGTGATTGTTTCTGTTTGTGTTGCCAAAGGATGAAGGTGATGATCAGTTTATTATGGATGATGTTATTACGGATGAAAGCGAGATGAGACGGATGGATTTTTTCAAATATTTGGATGTTTTTGATGTTTTGCAATGTTTTGAGGCTATTTTTGGTGTTTTTCAAGATTTTACAAGTGTTTTGATTTTTTGATTTTGCGATGTTTTGGGATTTTGATGTTTTTTTGGATTTTTTGAATTTTGATGTTTTTTCAAATGTTTTTGGATTTTTGATGTTTTGAATGTTTTTGGATTTTCGCATGATTTTGACGATTTGGATATGGACATATGTGATGATATCAATACTCTATTTGGGATTTTGTTGAAAACCAAGCTAAGTTTGAACGATCGAGTCGATGGATTGATGATGATGATAACATTGTTGAGGATACACAACAATGCAAGGATTGGATTGATCAAGATTGATGAGGATAACATTGTTGAGGATGCACAACAATGCAAGGATGGATGGATTGATTGAGATTGATGAGGATAACATTGTTGAGGATGCACAACAATGCAAGGATGGATTGATCAGAATTGATAAAGCTTGGTTTGGAACAAAAGTTGTTCAAATTATTTGATGTGTCATTGACGTGCAAATTAGATGTGATTGATATCGATTGTTTGGATTGATGTTCGATTGAAGATGGAGCTTGATAAGGGATGTTCGTTTGTCAAAATATGCCATGGGCTAGTGACTTAGATTTTGGATCACAAATGCCTTGACTAGTTTGATTTCTCATTTTCAAATGTTCGGATCACCATATAAGGCGAAGGATATAGACCAAGATTTATTCTCGAAGCAAGATGCAAATATCTGCCCCCAATGTCTAGCAACGTATGGAATGTTATGGATGGATGCTCGGATAGGTGTATGGATGGATGGATATGGTAAGCATGCAAAGGATGCCAAGGATTATCTTGCAATAAGATAAGGTTCTCGAATAACGAATGCTCATTTCGATAATGCTTCATGGCTCAGATAACATAGGATAGGATAGGATCAATGAAAATGACCCATGTCAAGATGTTTACCGTAAGCAAGCATAAAGTGTGCTCCAAAATTTCATCAAGATCAAGATAACTAAGATGACAGATGCAAATATATGTGAATGGATTGGATAAATGGTTCATGGATGGCTGGATTTATTATGGATAAGATGGATGGAATGCTCGATTTATTATGGATGGGATGAGATGAGATGCTTTCATCTGAACTAGCGCATGTAGATGCTCGATTCTACTCATGACGCCTGTTTGCTAGGTTGTCATCATGGTCTTGCCCAAAGCACTGCCCATGCGGTTTTCACTAGAGGACAATTTTTTTATCTTTACTGTTTTCAATCATTTTTTTTTTTGGATTTTCATATTTTTTTTTTTTGTATTTTTAGAAGATTTTAAACTCATCTTTGAATCACAAGGTGTTGCTGATTTTGATGCCCTTGTCATAATTTTCCATCGATATCCTGCTTGAAGAAGTTGCTTTGCTAAGATATGTGCACTTGAATACAAATTTTGGGATTTTTGATCTGCCGTTGATACCGGAGTTAACTTTGTCCTTGTGCGCACATCGCGATAGATTGCCTTTTGAATCCTTATGATGAAGGGTTGTTGCCAATACATGGTCAATGTAAGAATTGGATATTATCGTGGAGGTGTGGATGGAGTGTGTTTAGGGATAAGAGATGGATTGGTTGACAGTTTGGAACCTTTAACTCTCCAAACTTGGGAAGATGAGCAATGATGGGTGGATACGGAAGTGTGCATGGAATTAGGACCAACTGCTTGATACACTTTGTACGTCGCTTGAGAAGCCTGTTTTTGCTTTTGTAGACATCTTTGATGGATACTTTTCCCTTTTTTATTTTGCCCCATAGTTTCCTTGACTGATGGAGTTTGATAGGGATGATCTTTCTTTGTATTCTTTGGTATCCATTTGTATTTGATTTGTCCATTATTCTTATCAGCTTCTTTTGCTTTGATAACGTTCTTTGTACTTTGATTCAAATCTTTCTTTTGACGTTGGTTCCAATTCATGGATGGGGTGATGGGTGGATGACAATTCATGACATGACTAGTTGTAGTATTGGCAATGGTTTCATCATAAGAACTCTTCATGCTCCCTATGTTGACATTTGCACAAGATGAAGTTGCCCCCAGTATGGTGGTAGTAGTACCTTCATGCTTTGATTCTACTCGTTTTGAGATATCTTGTTCAATAAACATGCTCTGACAAATGACCATTGTAGATGACATTGTTTCAATTCCCCACTCTGCTAACTCTGGATGTTCTATCTGACTTGTTTCCTTGGGCGAATAATGATGGATATCTTTATTCATGATGTCCTCAATCTGAGTTTGGGACATATTCGATCCTAATGTTGACAACTCTGTTTGATTGTAGGAGTTAAGAATCTGTTCTTTTTGTGTAACAAAATCTTGTTCTAGATGAAGATCATCTACATGCCCATCTGTAGAAAGCATCTCATGGGTAGATGGAGGAGTATGTGCTACATGGATATGATCATCTTGCATGGATAAGAGAGTGTTCATTAGATTATTGTAGCATCTTGAAGATACAAATTCTTGATCTTGATTAATTTTGGAGTTGCTTTCGACATGCTTTGGATCAAGTTCTTGACATGGGGCAGCTTCAAAGGATGGATTTCTTACAAAGGGTTCTTGGACATCGTTATTAGACATGGGGAATGGCTCAATATCCTCAAGTGTTGAGTTCAGGGTTCTTTCAGTATCTGTAACCATGCGGTCAAAGGGGATCAACATGTTTTGGAAGGGACCATTGCTAGACCTTGGTGAAAATTTTTGATCATGCTTTGGAATAAATTCTTGAGATATGTCCTCTACCTCATAAGGCGATGTAGAGACATTTTCAACATGATCATAGGTCGATGGATCGTGCATTATGTCAATAGGATCAAATAATCCTAACACTCCTTGAAAGAGATCACTAAAAAGTGGCTCTTGATGTATGGTGAGTTGATCATCGGATTGTGTAGATACATCCTCAATGTGCTCCTCAATGGAGAGGTTTTGATCATTGTTTTCGACAATTGTGGTGGAGAGATTGTGAATGTCTTCGACCATAGAGTCAAGTGATGTTGATATTTCTTGAATTGGCTCATTGTCGATTTTTGTTGGTGGATTTTGATCGTGATTCAAAAGTGACTCTTGACATATGTGATTTGATCTTCGAATGAGATAAAAACATCTCCAATGTGTTCTTTGATGGATAGATCTTGAACAATGCTTTCATCAATTGTGGTGGGGAGATTGTCAATGC
The DNA here is from genome assembly GCA_007258455.2 of Sequoia sempervirens. Lineage (NCBI taxonomy): Eukaryota > Viridiplantae > Streptophyta > Pinopsida > Cupressales > Cupressaceae > Sequoia > Sequoia sempervirens. The sequence continues at coordinate 4,636 of VDFB02144585.1, read as the reverse complement.
TATCACCAATGGTTGAATGCCCATTGTTATCCCCAATCATTTTTCTTGTTTTTGCTTGTGTTTGTTGGGTAGCTTGAGAGGTTTGGGAAACTTGAGAGGATTGTTGCACTTGTTGAGCTTGTGTTGCTTGTTGCATGGCTAGATATTGTTGGAATCCCTTTTGAAAAGTAGCTTGTAATGTCATGTTGTATTGGATTGATGTGGTGGAAATTGGTGGTGGTGGGGGTGGTGGTGGATTTAGAATCATGTTGGATGTAGTGACAAGTGTTTGAGATACACTCGGAGTGATCATGGTAGATGTGATGGGTGTGATAGTGGTGTTTGGAATGATTGAAGGGATAGTGATGGTTGGAATGACCAAGGTGATAGGTCCTTGGGAGACCATATTTTGATTTGGGATCAATGTTGTTTGATTAGATACCATCCATTGGTGTGATGTCGATGGTATATTCGAAGGATTTGATGTGATGGTTTGATTGACGTTAGGTGGATTGATTTGGGTGGATTGATTGGTGTTAGGTAAAGGGGGAAGCCCTAAACCAAGGAATGATGTAGGTAATGGTGGTGGATATTTCCCTTGGCGCAATGCCTCAACTATTGTGGAAAGTTTCACAATTTGATCTAGCCAAATTTGTTCTTGATTTTGATCTTGACTCACTTGAGATAGTTGATTTGGATTTTGTTTAAGCGGATTTGGGATGCCTACTTGCGGTTTTTGAATGGAATTAAATGGGAAAATTGACTTTGGATAATGTTATGATTTGGGATGATGTTCAGATTTGGCATGATAGGATGAACATTGTTGGTATTGGGAATCATTTTTCCAAATTTTTCCGAGTTAGGATTCATGTTTCAAAAAATTGCACTTGGTACATCCACATTTGGCAAGTAGGGATTTGGTGGGATGATGTTGCTCATTTGAAGACTCATGTATTGATTGTTCGATTGGTGGATTTGTAGGTTTGGACTTAGATCTATCATTGGGAAATGTGTTCCAAACTTTGACTTGGGCATACTCACACTTGTTGTACCATTGACATTTGTCAAAGGCAATGATCCTATGCATGGACTTTGATAATTGATAGGCATTGCAAGGCTTTGAAGATTCAACTGATTTGGATTACCCAAGATGTATGGATCAAGTTTATATTCCATGTTCTTCTTGTGTTTTGACCTTGTTGCAAAAGTAACCTCTAGGTTCTTAGGACCAATGACGATATGGAGGATGAAATGGGTTGAATGATGAGAGTGATGAACGTTTAGGAAACTTTGGATCAAAGCTAGACTTAGGGTTTGATTTTGATTGTTTGACTTAGATGATGAACTTGTAAACCCTAAGATGTTGGATGTGATCTTAGGATGAACTTGTTCAAAGGATGGTTGATAATTTAACTAAGTGTGCATGGAAGGATTCATCCAAACACGCCTAACTAAACAAATGATTTTGATTTGGTTTAGAAATGTACCCAAGTCTAGGTAATGATGTTTTCAAAGCTCTTAAAGTTGTTTGGTGGGATGATGTTGATAAATGTTTGAGATGGATGAAGTGTTTGATTTTGATCCTAAGAGACTTAGAAAGACTTTGTTTACTAGGCCAAGGTATTGAAGAACACACTTTTCTCTAAGAGCAATCAAAAGACCAATATGACCAAGAGATATCAAGCACATGTGTGGGGTCCAATTTGTTATCTTTGCTTAATGGCTTTATTTTACCAAAAACACTCTCTTTGATTAAAGTTTCAAACTAAGATGTCCAATGTCTTAATTTATTTAAACCCCACAAGATATTTTATGTAAAAATTCAATGAACTTAAGGCAAGGGTTTTCCTATTGTTTACTCAAGAATACAAATTGAGGTATAATCCAATGCTTAGGAACCTCTAAGGACGTGAATCCTAAGGGAAAGCAATAACATATGGATTGAATCAATGATATTTGTCTTCAAAAGGGTTTGAAATTTTGAGAATCATGTTGAATGTTTGTTTGCAAAATGTTTTCAAATACAACACTGTGTTTTCAAATGAAGAACAATTACAAACCCTATGGATGTGTAAGACAATATTTGTTGAATCCCCACTTGGACAAGTATAGCTACGCCTATCTTTAGCGAATGGTTAGATGCTTGACCCCACTGGCTCCCCTCCACGGCTCATTAACGTCAATTGGGGCAGCCAAGCATCAACACCAATGAAACTCCCATGGCATGTTTTCCATTTCTACTAAAGACCGTAAAAGTGTGGGGCGGCTTCAGAATGACCGTTCTTGCACCAACAAATAGATTAAGGATTTTGGAAAATTATAGCACATGGGTTCTAGTAAGGACTTTCTGTTCGTGGAGATTGACCCATACGGCAAGAGTCCCCTTTCAGATCCATCTTGTCGGAGCCAACCGCGTGATAATGGCATTTAACCAATACCCACATTTATATCCCGGCTGGAAATACTCTTGGCTTTAGAGTGTTACCAGTTGAGTCGTTCCCTTGGGTGAGTACTTTTTCCCCAAGGCAGGCCCTCTAAGATAAACAAAAGCAAGCAAAGACACAATCTATAACTCGATCGATCTTTGATGGCACAAAGAAAAAGAATGTACGCAAAAATGCCCCTACTCACACTCACACAAAATGTTCAAATTTTAAGCCCAAATTGAAGTGTTTCAAAGCAATAAAATGTATTTTGAGTGTTTCTCTTGCACCCTAGATTGCATGAAGCGCAAGGGGAGAGGATACACACTCAAAAGACAAAATCACAATTCAAGCACTTGTTCATTTTATATCCTTTAAAGCAATTATGTGATTCATTTTAAGCACCAAATGAAATATGAAGATTGCCTGTCCAATTTTTAGCCCAAAATGAAATCTAGTAAGTGTCTAAGGTTCATTTTAACCCCTTTTCAATGATAATTGAAAGCTTTTGACGAGTTCGTTTTGAAGCCCAAAGAATAAAGTGTGAGTTGATTTAAAACAGAAAACTATGGCATAGGATGAAAGCTCTTTGAAGCATTAAAAAATGCTTTGCGAATTTAGAGTTTCAAGATCCAATTCCCTCAACTCCGTTCTTGCTTGCCTTCACTTGATTTCAATGTGTGATTTTGATGTCAACCTATAGAAGATTTACAAACAAGAGTTAGGCATGCATGGTAAATGATAAAAGTATACATCTTTTGAGGAAAATAAAATCAATAAGGCACCTAATGACTTTTATATTCATTTTCATAAAAGAATAATTGATTTCAAGATTTCCCTAAAAGTCATAAAAGATCACTTGATTTCAAAACCTCATGTGCTCAACATCCTTGGAAGTAATCAATGAACACATCCTATTTCCAAATTTAAAGTTCTTTTTCAAATTAACTACTCAAGAGAATTCATGTAGCGATTCATAAGAGACTGCCAAGTTTAGAAAGATCCTGCACACAAGATAAATGGCACTTCCCAAACATTAGCACCTCTAATTTATAATTAAGTCAAGGCACTCTACTTTTTATTGCTAAAAAAAAAGAGATCAACAAACTAAGCGAAAGTGTTCAAAAGTTTTAAAATACAACACAAGTCTTTGTATATGTGTAGAAATCACTCCACTTCTGACTCCTCCTGCACCCTGCTAAAGTCAGAGAAGAATCACCATATGGATTTGTTGATCAATAGCAATTTACTCATTTATTTCTTTTGACTTCACTACAGCATGTTATTAATGATGTGACATTTGATTTCTTAGATGACATGAAGAGTATGATGCTGTGGGAACCACGCCCAGCACAGACAAGGCGTTTGAGCTGTATGCAGAACGTGCAAGCACAGGGAAGGCATGTGATCTATTTGACCGAAAGGTGTGGCAGCATAGACAAGGCACATACACTGTTGATAGAATGGCTCATGGAAACATAGACAAGGTGCATGAACCATTGACATAATGGCTATAAAAAATGTGAAGCATAAGTAAAGCACGGGAACTACTGCCTGAATGTGAAAGCATAGACAAAACGCGTGGACTGTTTGACAGGCAAAGTGTGGCAGCCTAGACAAGGCGTGCGAATCTTTTGGCAGGTGCGTGACAGAACTCTATACCTCCATTTACTATTCTTCGTGGCTTTAAAGACTTCAACTTCCAAGCAAGAAAATCAACAAAAACATGTAAGACAGTTGTTTAATATTTATTGAATCATACATCAATGAATATAGGTGGTACTTAGACAAAAATATCAAGAAATAGCAAGGATGGTTATTGAAGCGAACTATGTGATAGATTTTTTCAGATAAAAGTTGTGCTCAACAATCATTCCCACGTCCTCTCTGCATAATTCTTTCCCGCGTCCTCTCTTCCTGCGCGCGAATAGGCATTTGTAAAAAGCATAGGTGACTTCTTTACTTTGAATCGTAGGTGTACAGATGACTTTGTTAACTCGCACCCAATCACTTGAGAGGAAACCTTAGATTAAGAAGCTTTGTCAATGCAATGTTAAAATAAATGCAAATGCCAAGTGTAAAGCCGAGTTCTCCAGCTTTGTCAGCATCTTTATTGTCTACGCCCAACATTAGCAGCTTAAAATGGGGTATGGACATTTATGAAAGGCATAAAACACAGAGTGATTTTGTTAGATGCAATAATTAGAAATGCTTTGAAAGATATGTAAACAAAA
>VDFB02144584.1:0-12813 GCA_007258455.2 Sequoia sempervirens | reverse complement strand
AAATTGTGTGTTGAAGGGTTGATCTGGTTGGTTTCATTTCTTTCAATAAGCCTTTCTCTTGGGTTGTTTTAATTTATGGAGATCTTATTAATTGATTTTGTGGTGGGGTATGTTGGATTCTAGTGCAATACTTGACTATGATGTTTATGTTTCTTTGTTGAATGTGATCTTTTCTCCTTTGAATTTATACTCCATTGATGAACCTTGATTATTAGGCTTCTAGAGGCAAGGGTAATCTTGTTTCATATTGATTCTTCATGGATTGGTTTGTTCCCAAATTTTGATCGTAAATTGCGATTTTGAGTTCATATATGGGTTGTACATAATTTTGTGAGAAACTATGTATGTGGCTATTAGAGAGATGGTATATGCTTCACGTGTGTTTCAACCTTGCGGTTCAGTGTTTTTTGCAATATTGGTATAACCCCTTGATGCTTTGGTTTTGTTATTTGGGTTTCTAGGGAGAGTGTCTCTTCATGGGGGTCGACGCTTAAAAGGGCAGCCTGGATAACCCATGCAAGAGTTAGTGTTAAAAGTGATAACATAATTAAAATGAACTTAGTGGGTTTGGGTAGAAATACACGTTGACAAGATAAATAAGGATGCCTCGTCCACCCATTAGGGCTTTCATAGATTAAGGATGGGCTGAGAAGGCCATGGTTGGCAAGGTCATTACCTCATCCTCATGAGAGGTTAATGTCTTCGAATGAGTCACCCTATGGGGCCATTACCTTAGGCAGGAGGAAGGCCCAAGGTAACCATAGATGGGGGTCAATAACTCAGGTAGTCAAGATGAGTTGGTGCCTGGAGGAAGGGCTAGGATAACCCATGTAGGACTATGCAATGACACTCTCCCCTAGTACCCCTTACAATTGGTTATTTTTGCAAGCCTCTGGAAGTGATCTATTGATAATATGTTTTGTGATTTACTATTGCTATGTTTTGGAAGTGGCTTATTGTTGTTATGTTTTGAAAGTGATCTTTTGATATTGTGAATATTCTTATATCCTTGTTACTTGTGGATTTTGTTGTGTTTTGTGTTTATCTGTTGGTTGATCTCAATTTAGGATTCTTTCTTTTCAACTCCTTAGAATGAGGGGTGGGTCTTCGGACCCACATGGTTAGGTTGAATGTGCTAAGCATCCCATTGGGTCCCCAGTTGAGGATTGAGAGGTACAGATTTGTTATACTTGTGGTGACTCTAGAATTGTATCTGACTTGGAGCCAGTTATTGTACTTTGTAATTATCTACTTATTTGTATCATTCTATCTAGTTATATGGTTCCCATCCATGTTGGGGGACACTTTTGTATCATTGTAATTCTTGAACACTGTAATTTAATTTGAAATGGATGCAATAAATTATTCTATCCTCTATAAACCTTGCATGGATATTGATCCATGGAAGTTGTTATTTGATGTGTTGTATGTGTGGAGATATGCTCCATTGATTTCTTATGTTGATAGTGTGTTTGTCATTATCAAGATTATGTTAATTTTTATATGATGTGGTTACTTCAGTGGATGGATTATTATTGATGAATTTTAATGTATGTGTTACAATTGTAATTAGACACTTTGTCATGGTTTATATTTTGGTTTTCATTCTTTATCACCATTGTATGGGTTCAGGTTTCATAATGTCTCCTCATGTACCCTAAGGGACGTAAGTGATAGTGGATTTGTTTAAATGAATTTTGTGTCATAACTTAATGTGCATTTCATAAATGTTGACTTTTAAAAAAAAAAATATGCAGTAAATTTTATTGCATTATTTGTCCTTTGGGGTTCGTAGGATGGGGTAGGGTATGTGCAAGATTGTCATGGAAAAAACATGCCCTTAAGTGGCAAAATTTTTTAGAAAATCAAAGTTAGGAAACTTGACGTAAAAATTTGAATAAGCTTATCAATATTATTTCAAAAATATGTAAGAATAGAATCTGTAGCAAATTGAATGTAGTTTCTAAAGTACTAGGTTTATTTAAAAAAACCTATTTGGTGAAAATTTGAAATTTCAAAAAAGAGTACTTTTAAATTTCAAGGAAAAAATAAGAAGTAGTTGTTCCGCTTGACCACCCTAACCATCAGAAAATGATAATATTTTTTATAATATTTTATACATAAGTAGAGGACTCATGTCTAGATGTGATGCATATTTTTTGTAATTTTTTCCAAGTAAATAATTAATTATGATTTTTTATTACAACTTTTAAAAAATATAAAAACTGTGATGTCCTCAATTCACCTTAACTTGGTCAAAACTTCATGAAATTCATTTTTTCATTTTTAATCCTATAGTATGCAAAGAATAGAATGTGATGCATGTTTTGATTCAAAAATGTGATACCATTTGATAGATGTAGATGTTTTCAATCAGCTTTTCAATCAGACTTTAGTTATAATTCAAATAGAAAATGAATAATAATTATTTATTAAATTCAAAGTAAAATATAATTTATATTGGTGGAAAGCTAAGAATCTCCTTTAAAACCCTTTTCATTTCATCAATTTTGGTAAAAAGGTCTGCCCACATACCCTACAAATACCCATCATATCACCACTTTTATCATGATCCTCCGCATACCCAACATTACATTTCAACTATAAATTTTCATTCAAAACACAAAATGAATTCCCAATTTTATGCAAGTAGTTCTTAATGTCACATTCTAATTTATAATACTTTACAATGCTCATATTGAATGAATATATATAAAAAATTAATCTTTGTGTGAAAATTATTTCATTTATAACTTTAAATTGTATATAGAGTTCAAATTCATAAGATCCACCTTCTAATATGAACTAACTTTACATTGTTTCATATTGCCTATTTACACCTTCGATTGCACCCAATAAAAAAAACTCTCCCACTTCCTACTCCATCAATAGCCATATGTAGTGCACCCTATTGGTTGATCATAGCATGCTTGTGCATGCGACTGCTAGTTAGTAAGTGATTTGACTCTTATATTATGAAATATTGTTAGAATATAGGAAAAATATATTAATGAATATATATATATATATAATACAAGCCCATCAATAATATTACTTTTTTGTGATAGACAAAAATAAAATACCTTATTTCAAATAAATAGTTTGATATTATTTGTTGTTTTCTTTTAGTTTGAAATTATTTATTTTTTTTGCTTTAAGTTGGCAATCAAAGCAAAACTTTTAATAGAATATAAATAAGTGTAATTTTTGAGTTTTTCATTCTTAATAGATATTAGTTTTCTATAGTCCTTTAATTTAGATATAGATTACTTTTTATCCTCCATGACTAATCTTTGAACATGGAACATCTCTACTTGATATTTTAATTTTTTTTAAACATTAAAATTCAACATTTTAAGATATATTTCATGTTAACAACTTGATCTATACATATTTTTATCATTTTTTATTAAATTTATAAGTTATACATATCCAAACATATTTAATTATTGTATGTGACATTTAATAAAATTTTATACTCTAATTTATGAAAACTAAAAAGTAGGAACAATCCCCACCAAAAGGTAGATTATTCACAAACCTGCAAAGTAATTTTGAAACAAAAGATGTTTCTCAAAATTTGTTTCCAACATCTTCTACTTTCAATTCTAATCAGTTTGGGAAATTGGATGATTCATGATATATTTTCAAACATTTCAATCATATTATATAATTTAAATAGAAGAGATGTTATAAATTCAAGGAATAAATTAATTTTAAAATTATTATAAACATTAAATTTATAAATTATAAATATTCGTTATTTATTAATTTTTATTTTTTTTAAAGGGGAAAAAATTTATTCAATCAAAAAAATAATATTACAAACAAAGAAATAAAGGTCAAACAATAGTGACCAACGAAGCTCAACCTGGCAAACAAAAGCTAAGAAAATAGAGAACGAAAACCACTTAAAACCCATCAACCACTTGCAAGGTCCAACATTATCCTCATAAATCAATATATTCAATCTTTGGGAATATTCCAAGGGAAGATTCTCCTATCCACCGACATGCCACTAACCCCTACTCTTAAAAGCCCATGTTCCCAAACAATCCACAACATTGTTTCACTCTCTAGGGATATCGATAAAATAAACCAATTCTAAAGAATTACTAATCTTATGAAAATGCTAAACTAGTGAATCCAATTGCCAATTCACCCCTTCCAATTTTTTCTTATTCAACATAGTTTCAAATATCTTTGAATTCAACTCATAAATGAACATACACCATCCAAGATGGCATCCATTCTCTAGGGAAATAAGGATACAAAGAGCCTCCATAAAATTATTAGTTTGATGTCTCTAAAAATTAGATAAGAAGAAAAGGAAATTTCTTGAATTATCTCTACCAACACCACAAACTCAAACAAAAATAGGACTATCTCTAGAGGAATCTTTAATGTTTATCCTTAGGACACTAGCAGGAGGAAATTACCATCCTCCTTCTTGCTTGATCTTCCTTCTGGGAGGTCTCCTCCCTATCGAACAAGCCTACCTCGAGCCACTTCCAACTAAACCCTATTCCTTCATCACCACCAACTCATAAAATCCAAGAGGGGTATCCATTACACACCTAGCCTAGATAGTTTCTTGAACCATGCCAAGGACCCTTTTCTAAACCTGAAGTGAAACCAATCCCTCTCCCTTGAATATTTTACAATTCCTTTCCAATTATATCTACCAACAAATACAAGATGGCCCTCTACTCCAAGACAGGTGGAGATAAAAATTTTGTTGCACTATGTTATAGTTTGTGTTGTCATTAATGTCAACCTCTAGTGTAGTAAACATGTTTTTTAGTAGTGTGGTGTTGATGAGATGTCAATCTCTAGTGTGGTTGCGGTATTGAGTGTCATGTTTGTGAAGTTTAATGTCAACCTCTAGTGTGGATATGATGAGCAAGTGATGGCATAAGTGTTTGCAAATATTGAGGTGTTGTAGATGTTGTGAACGTGTTTGTGGTGCAAAGAAAGTGTTGTATGTGCACCATTTTCACTTGGTTTCTAAGTTTTTTTGAGAAAATTTTCTTAATGAGAGTAGAAGGTTATAGAGGTGTGTTCTTTATTGCGCTATGCATTTCTATAGTCTTGAAGATGTGCCTATATGGTTTGTATGTGATGATCAAAGGTGTCCAAAGGTGTTATATCTAGAGTTTCAGGTTCTGGATCATAGGAAAGTGGAAGATGTGTTTGATAGTGGTCGGCCTCAAAAGCAGGTTGTTTGGGAAAAATGGAACTATTATGCATTTCTTGATGTTGAAGTTTCTTGTCTTGTGGATTTGGGAATGTTCTCATATTGTTTTTATCTATCTTCGCTCAGATGGTCTATTCTTTATTTATTTTTGTTAGTGTATTCTACCCTAGTTAGGCTAACTTAAGCCTAGTTAGGTGTTGGAGTGAACCCTTGACTCATTCCCCATTAGGTGTCAAGGTTGTTGAAGGTGTATTGAGAGGTTTCCAATCCCTCTTGACACCTCTCCCTTGCATAGAGGAGATATACTTGACACCACTGCAAGATGAGGAGTCTTCTCATCATTCCATTGCACCTGTGCCTATTCTTGTGCTATGTAGTTGCTCATCCTCATACTATAAATTGAGGGTTTGAGCTCTCTTTTCAATGGTTCAGTAATACAATTCTTTTCATTCTATTCATTATGCTTGTTTCTCATCTCCATGAACACCTAATCTATTCTTAAGGCATGTGTGCCTATTCTTGTGCTATGTAGTTGCTCATCCTCATACTATAAATTGAGGGTTTGAGCTCTCTATTCGATGGATCAGCTAATACACTTCTTTTCATTGTGTTCATTGTGCTTATTTCTCATCTCCATGATCTCCTAATTAGAGGTGTAAAGGTTGTTGAATGTGTCTTGAGGGGTGTCTAATCCCTCTTGACACCTCTCGCTTGTATATAGGAGAGTAACTTGCCACCACTACAAGATGATGAGTGGGATTATTTGGGAATGAAGGTTTAGTGGGATCTCCATATATTTCCCATAGATTTGTCTAGAGAGTGCAAGGGAACTTAATGTGTAATAGAGACCATGATGTGTGGTCCCCAAAACTTAAACTGATTAATCCTAAGACGTGATCATTTCTACTTTCCCATACAGATTTTTGCCAACATGTAATAGGTTCAGGAATAAGTCCAAAGGGAAAAAGCACAAAGTTGAGTCACACTTTATAAAGGAAACAACCAACACTAATCCAACTTTTAAGCTTGAATCACTAAAAAGTGGCATATATGTTTTGAAATTTGAAATGACGTAAACTAGTAGAATATGTATTTTTTAGTATATTTTTGTTTTTATTTAAAAATAAAATAAAAATTATTTTAAACTAGTTTTTAATAAATTAACACTATAATTTAGTTGTTGATAAAATGCTAAAAAGTGAAGTTGCGTGAGACATCAAACTTTTTATAGTAATTTTTTTTTTCTTTTAATATTTTTGTGTATTTATAACTTGAAACTTTAGTGCATGGATAAATTTTTCCAATTTTGTTAAATATATATTTTATATAAATATTAAAATGTGTGAATCAAAAAATTGTTTCCATCTGATGTCAACTTTCATATTAAATATTTATCTAAAATGAAGAAAAAATTATAGCATCTTGAAATAGATTCTTTTATCTAGTGCATCATATTTTTTTATTTTTTTAATAAGTTTTAGTACTTTCCCGGCATGGAATCAACCTAATATTTTGAGTTGATAACCTACTTTTAGTAAAAATAAAAAATAAAATATAAATAATAATTAAAAATATTAAAATAAATATATTTTTGAAAACTACACTTATGGATCTACAAAAGGGTATTTTTTATATTTTTAAAAAATGTTATTTACATTAGTAGGTGTTATTAAAACTTCAAGTTTTTCAATTAATTTTATTTTTTTGGTAAATTGGAGTCAAAGTGTTGCTCCATAAATTTTTAGCCAACAATTTTAATTCAGAAAGTTATGGAAGTATCTAACTAGCTAGAATGAATCTTACTAGATCGTATGTTTGACCAAAATTGATTTTTAGTTAGAAATACTTAAATTAAGTTGTCCTGATAAGTTGGTTGAAAGTGTAACACAAATTTGTGCTTTTACCCCAAATAAATGTGGCAATAAATAGATCCATCAACAGTTCTTTAGGATTCCATCACACTCAGACTTATAGTTTCCTTCTCCCAAATTGATGACAGATGGATGATTTCTAATTCTCATTTTCAGACTAGATAATTACCCCCTTTGGAACTTTATTTCAGTTTTTTAATTATAAAATGCCCTGCATAATCTCCCCAAAGAAAATAACAGAAAAGTGGCACTTTATAAGTTGAGTGCATTTTACAAACCCCATATGATCCTCATTTTTTCCAATTATGACAAAACATAAAATTACCCCTCCCCTTAATGAATAGACCAATATTGTGTAAACTATATGGGTTTAACATATATATCATAGTTATAATTAAATGTTAACATATTAAATATCATTTAATGTTAAACTAAACAACAACACAAGGAAGATTGACCAATTATTTAGGGAGATTGATGAGGTCAAAGCCACATCCAAGCATTTGTGTGTGTATTAAATGTCCAACAAATACAAATCTAAGGCATTGATTAAGGATTACAAGTATGTATATAACTTGCAGCCAAAGGTCGATATTGATGGAGGCCATCGAAGAGTTGACCGAGTACTGTGGTGTGGAGCTTCTTCTTCGGCCTTCGTTCCCACTTCTCTTCTTACTCGCCTGGAAAACAAATGCATAAGGAGAAGGGATGCTATCGTTGGCGAATATGTTGCCAATTGTCAGAGATTGAGTCTTCTTGGCAAAGATCCTTAAAAACAGTTGGTAGAAAGCGAAACTTAATAGTTAGGTCGTGTAGTTTCTAGCAAGGATGCTACGTTCAATGTGGCACCCAAAAAACTACAAACACTAGAGTGTGCTCTAAATGTACAAAGCTTTCAAAGCTTGCAAATGAAGATCTGCAGGCCTTCAAACAACAATTTGATGCCTCAAAATCAAAAATCGTGCCAAATAAAAATTGCAGTCTACCACAAAGTAAATTGCAGCCTGCAAACGAAAGACACATCGCATGGGGAAAAATGAAGCATTAGGTTACACTCCCATCCTATTCGCCTTGCGAGCATGAATGAGGCTGTAGATAAGATTAATCCCGACTTATCCCATTTGTATATGCAAACAACAAAAACGCATGGGTCTGTTGGATGCAGATTGTTGCCTTTCACACCAAAAACGTGGTCAAAGATTTCAACGCCACCATAGATACAAGAATCCGTGCTAGGTATAGAGGGATATCGGCCTACTAGAGAGTGACTTCAACCTTCAATGAGAAAATTCAAACCTGCAAAATCGCCCTTTAATTTGCAATTCCACAGATTTCACATGAAACTCGTAGCTAGTGTAAATCACTATAGATCGCGACCTTCGGGATGAAAATCGTTGCCTCCAAATGTGTTGGTCAGGTTTGCCGGTCAGGCTCTATTCAAATTGATTTCTTCATATTCACGCCAGTCTTCCTGCGGTGAGTAGAGATTTTCTTTCGGCCTTAGAAGATACAAATTTTCTTCTATTTAAAAACAAATGGTGCAGCCTCAACCTTCAATTCAGATGCTCGCTAGTAGGAAATTATGACTAAAATATCTATCCTTCATGTCTGAAGACACCTTGCTGTTAGATTTGGGGCCTTTTGAATTCCCTGTAAATTTTAACATAGAGAAAAACGAAACAAACAAAATACAATCGAATTGATTGACCTAATTGGGTTGCAAATATCTCCACCTATGCTCTAATACCATATTAGAATTAGGAGATCATGGAGATGAGAAACAAGCACAATGAACACAATGAAAAGAATTGTATTCGCTGACCCATCGAATAGAGAACTCAAACCCTCAATTTATAATATGAGGATGAGCAACTACATAGCACAAGAATAGGCACACATGCCATAAGAATAGGCACATGTGCCATGGAATGAGGAGAGGACTCCTTATCCTACAGTGGTGGCGAATTGCTCTCCTCTATGCAAGGGAGAGGTATCAAGAGGGATTGGACACCTCTCAAGACACCTTCAACAACATTGACACCTCATGGGGAATGAGTCAAGGGTTCACTCCAACACCTAACTAGGCTTAAGTTAGCCTAACTAGGGTAGAATATACTAATAATTTCATAATATTGGTTTCATGAGTTGTATGTGGTGGTAGTTTGACTAATTGTAGAGAATGATAATTTTCTTTAGTTTTATGTAGTTGTAAAAATAGTGTTGGATATTTCATTGATGTTGAAATATTCCAAAAGTTTTTATAAGGTTGCTAATTGGTCAAAAAGTTATCTCCAAACCTAAGAGGGTGAATGTGATTACATGATAAGTGTTTAAGTTAGTTTGGTTGGATTGGCATTTTAGTGTTGTGTGTGGAGGTGCTTCATTATTTTTGGAAGTGTGGTGTAGCATGTGAGTGTAGATCTGGGTCCTAGTTAACCCTTAGTGTGGTTTTCCTTCACTTCTTTCCATTGTGGAAGTTTTTGGTAGTGATCTATTTGGTGGTTGCACATTTGAGGTACACACATTTCATTGAGGCTGAGTTGAAGAGGTTTTTGAGGTTATAGATGATATATATACAAGGTCAAGTGTGAGATGAGGTATTTGGTTCAAAATGTGAATGTATGTTGAGATTTGAGTGTGAGCTTGATTACTTAAGGCTACCAAAGTAGTGAGAAAGAGGTGTAGATACATTTTCAATGTGCTATAAGTTATTTGAGATAGTGAGATGAAGGTTATAGATGGTGTAGAGTTGTTGTGGTGGATTATCTTATTTCTCTAAGGTAGTGGACCTCCTTGTAATAGCCTTCTTCAAATCCCTTTATTTTTGGCAGTGAGCCCTTGGTAGTGAGTCCTTTCTTTTCTTTTGGATAGTGAGTCCTTTGGGCAGTGACTCCTTCCCACAATGAGCCAATTGCAATAAAATTTTAAATATAGAGCTGATCCTCATTGTGGTTTTCCCTTGATTAGGGTTTTCCATGTAAATATGGTGTTCTACTATGCATGGTTGTTAATGTGTTATTGTTTCATTTATTTCATGCTAATAAGGGTTTAAATATTAATAAGGGTTTGAATTTTTATGAGGGTTTGAAGGTTTTAATGTACAAATTGATTCACCCCCCTCTTAGTTATCCTATGTGTCTAACAATTGGTATTAGAGTCGTGGTTCCTTGGAAGAGTCTTAACAATTAAGGTAGATCTAGATGACACATAATAAATGTGTCAATGCTCCTATGTTTGATGGAATAAATTACAATTTCTAGAAGGCTAAGATGGAAGGCTATCTTGTCTCATTAGGATATGGTGTATGGAAGTCAGTTGAAGATGGTTATACCATGCCTACTACTACTCTAACAAGTGATAATGATATCAAAGAGTATGAGAACAATTACAACTTAATGTATGTCATTTTAAGTGGACTTTTTGATTTAGAACTTGTGAAGGTGATAGGCTACAAAACTACTAATGAGATCTAGAAGAAGATGGAAAGAATTTATGAAGAAGATGATAAGATAGGGAAAGCAAAGATACATAATTTGAAATCCAAATTTGAAACCCTATTTGATGTGTAGTGTCAAAAAAAGTAACCATTTTTCATGTATAGTTTGTGAATTAATAATTAATGATAAAATGTACTTAATGGTGCCTTATTTAGGGTGTTGTAAAGTTTTTTACTACACTTTCACACTAATTAGGGATTTATTAATTAATTGAGGTTAATTAGAGCTTAATTGGCCCATTAAATTCAAATCCAATCCTTAATTATTAGATTTTTTTTGAAGGATTTATCCCGACACTCATTAATAATATTGCATAAAATTCAACTTGGCATACATTGAGTCCTAGAAAAGTATGCTACGACCCATTCACACAAGGTGGCGAATGGGTCCTCCTTACCTAAGACACCCTTTTTTATCATATTTTTGTTGGGATTTTAGTGATATTTTTCCTCCCTGAAGCTTGGTCCTAGAAAACTATGCCAGGACTCATTTGCCACTTTGGGCGAATGGGTCCCCCTTACCTAGGATATCCCTTTTCAAACTTATTTGTGGAGGGATTCTAATGATTTTGAATCCTAGAATTTATGTTGACTTGGATCATTTGAATTTTAGGGTTAAACTTTAAACTTAGGGGTATGTGTAGGATAATCATGGAAAAAACAGGCCCTTAAGTGGTGATAAAATTCAGAAAAATCAAAGTTAGGCAACTTGATGTAAAATTTTGAATAAGTTATCTATATTATTTCAAAAATATGTAAGAATAGAATCTATAGAAAATTGAATGTAGTTTCTAAACTACTAGGTTTATTTTTTTTTTAAATTGATTTGGTGAAAATTTCAAATTCTGTGAATACAGCACTTAAATTTCAGTGGAAAATAAGAAGTAGGCGTCTATCCTAATTCACCCTAACCACAATAAAATGATAATATTTTTTATAATATTTTTAGATATAAGTAGATGACTCCATGTCCTGATGTGATGCATATATTTTTGTAAATATTCTCCAAGCAGCTAATTAATTATAATTTTTATTACAACTTTTAAAAAATATAAAAACTCGTATATTTGACAACCATAACTTGCGCAAAACTTCAAGAAATTCAAAGATTATTTATTTATAATCCTATCGTATGTGAAGCATAGAAAGTGACACAAGTTTCAAATTCAAAAAATGTGATACCATTTGAAAGCTATAGATTTTTTTCAATCGGCCTATCAATCAGGACTTTAGTCGTAATTCAAATAGAAAATGAATAATAATTATTTATTAAATTCAAATTAAAGCACAATTTATACTAGTGGAAAGCTAAGAATCTCCTTTAAAAACCCTTTTTGTTTCATCAATTTTGGGTAAAAAAGGTCATCAGCCACATACCCTACACATACCTACCATATTGCCACTTTTTAGTCCATCATGATACTACACATACCCTTAGTATAAATACAAGGTTAATTCACATAGTTTCATCTAAGCTTCAAGTATTCAAGAATTATAGCAAAATTATGATCAAGAGAGAATTTTCAAGAGCATTTTAAGGACATTCAAGGGAAGATTATTAATGTTTTACTATAGCAATTCAAGATCATATCATCATGTCAAAATCATAGTACAACAAGCATTTTTTTGAGCTAGTGTGTTGATGTAGTATTGAAGATCCATTTGCAAGCATTGTTTCACATCCAATTCAAGATCAAGATCTACATTCTACATGGCCACCTCATGTTAGTTTGTATATTTACATTCCAAGACATCATCCAAGGTATCATTTTTCATGTTTCATGTTTCATGTTCATATTTCATTATTTCATCATAAGGTTTTGAACCATAGATTTTAGGGCCTAGGAATGCTAGGTCTCTTTTGTTCAATTAAGGTATTGCACCTAATGAAAAGAGATATATCCCACACCCAAAATCTAGGTGCTTCACTCAAATTAGGATGTGTATGATGTTATTATGCCTAAATGTAATGTTATATATTTTTCTAATTGATAAGATTGATTGATTAAATATGCAAAACCTAAGAAATGTGACTTGATTGAAAACACATTATGTTATGCAAAAAATGAACTATAAATGAATGTAAAACTTAACAGAAATGAACCAAACTAAAAGTGTGCACCTGGAATGTGGATGAAAACTAGAAATGATGTATGAAATGATATTTATGTTGATTTTCAAGTCTGATAGGACTCATTTGCCACCTAGGGCGAATCAGTCCTTGTTGTGACAAATTATGTTGAAACCAG
>VDFB02144583.1:0-22627 GCA_007258455.2 Sequoia sempervirens | reverse complement strand
TGTGTTGAGGTGGTCCTCTTTGGTCATTGAGGTTATTGATGGTGGGATTATTGTTGGATTGATGCATTGTGTGATGAATGTTTTGATTTGGTGTTTGGATTTGTTGTGTGGATGTGTTTTGGTGCGGACCACTAATGAATGCACCTCAAATACTCCAGCACCATCATTAGTGACATTTTTTTCTACCATGTAGGTTTATCATTGTAGTTTGATGACGGGTGGTTGTTTTGTGATTCGTGATATGATGTTGATTCGATGGGTTGAGTCACAAGGGCTCTTTCGATGCTAAGTGCCTTGGAGATCAATTGATCGTATGTGGTGATACCCTAAACTTTGAGATGGAATGATAGACGACTTTCAAGATTGGCTATGATTGTGTAGACTTGTTGTTCTTCTGGCATGGTCCATTTGCTCCGATTGGCCTTGGATCGCCATCGTTGAAGGAATGAAGTGAAAGATTCATTCTTCCCTTGTTTTAGAGCGTATAGTTCTTCGAGACTAACATCCATTGCAATGTTACCTGTGTAGTTCTTAATGAATGCACTTGTAATCTCCTGGAATGTTCTAATGCCTGTAGGTAAGCGAGAGAACCATTCTATAGCGGGACCCGCCAAGCTTCTAGGAAATAGCCGCATCAGATACGTATCGTCATATGCGACTTCCATGCAATGAACCTGGAATTCCCTGATGTGATCTTTAGGATTTCCTGTCCCTCGATATTTATCAAATTTGGGGATTTCAAATCCCTTAGGGAATGGTTTCATTTCTAAGCTCCTATCAAATGGATAGGGAGACAAGTTGTTTTGTGTTTTGGTTGTTCGCCCTGATTGAAGATCGAGTACTTATTGCGAGAGCAACTTGAGTTGTGTCATCATATCATTCTGAGGATCAGGGGGTGGGATGAATGTGTTTTGGGGTGTTGCAATCATGGTTTGGATGGATGGGTTGGTTGGTGCATTGTTCAATGGTATCGGTATGTTGTGGCGGGCGAAGTAGGCTTCTACTTGCTTTTGGATGAATAATGCTTGTTGTTGCTCTTGTTGTTGTTGCGCTAGGATTTTTGCCTGTTGTTGTACTTGTTGTTGTTCTAACAACGCTTGTTGTTCTGCTTGCTATTGCACTTGTTGTTGATCTAACAATGCTTGTTGTTCTTCTTGTTGTTGTTCCCACAACACCTGTTGTTGGGCTGCCAGTTCTGCTGCTTCTTGTTGATCTTGGTATTGCTTTAGTGCTTGTTGATACACTTGCAATTGTGTTGCTTGTGCAAGAAGTTGTGCTTGTGCTTGTGCTTGTTGTGCTTGCGCTTGAGCTTGTGCTTTGGCTTGCACTTGTGTGGCTTGTTGCTGCAATAATAGTTGTGCTTGAGCGACCCTTTGTGCTTGCAATGCTTGCGCGGCTTGGGCAGCTTGTTATTGTTGCTGTTGCAATAAAGCTTGGGCTTGTTGCACTTGTTGCACTTGTATTGTGGCTTGTGCAGCTTGAGCCGCTTGTTGCACAACTTTTTGTTTCTGCACTTGTTGGTATCCTCTTTGAAAAGCATCTTGTAATGTTGCATCGAATTGGTTTGATGTGGTGAATGTTGGTGGTGGTGGAGGTGGTGGTGGATTTGGAATGGTGGTAGATGATGTTGTGTTGATTATTTGGTTTGTGGATGGTGTTGTCGATGTGGTAAGTGGCGTCGTTGATGTGATTGGCCCTTGAGAGACCATGCTTTGCAATGTTTTGGGGGTGTTTGATGATGTTGCCATTGCTTTTGTGTTTGTTGTTTGTTGTTGTGATGTCAACAATAATTTTTGAGCGTTTGGCAAGATGTTTTGATTGATGGTTGGGATGTATGTTTGATTGATACTTGGTAGGGGAGGAAGCCCTAGACCAAGGAGTGGTGTAGATGACAATGGTGATGGTGGGAGAGGTGGAAATGGGCATAAAGTGGAACTCACAAAGCTGCCAGGTGCTTGAAAATGCCGCCCTGTCCAATATGTCCCTCCTCCAGCAGGAATTTGTGAGAAGAGGTGTTTGTGGTGCTCCCGCGGAGTGATGCTGATGATAGGTCATAATGTAAAGTGAGAGGAACATTTTGGTGTGTAATGGGATTATGGAGGATGTTTTGTTCCATCAAGGGAGGTTTGTGTCCAAGTTTTGGTTATTCACAAGGGGATGTGATTGAAGTGCATTGAGGAATGTGTTTCCCTTGTTAATGTTGGGTTGAGTTGGAGCAAATGATGTTGTGATTTACGGGATATTTTCCATGATGTTTTGAGATGGGGGTGTATATGAAATGGGGATGGTGTATGAGATTGGTGGAAAAGATGTCTCTACTATATGGTCACACTGCAATCCCAAGGCAATCCTGGCCCTCCTTGTTTTGCTAGTTCAAGCATGTACAACGAAGTGGCTGAGTCTCACTGCTGCGAAGTTGATGATTCTAATGGTTGTCCTGGATTTTGGAGCATTTCCTTGCTTTATTTCTTCAAGGACATTCCAGTCCCTCCCCTTGATTTTCTTGTTGGTTTTGTGATGATGAGGGGATCAATGGATTGCTTGATTCTACGAGATTCATTTCTACGTTTGTTTGGCTAAGGTCACTTGAAGCAGGAGTTTCTTTGTGGGCTTCCATACTCTTCTTGTATTGAGATCTCGTTTGAACCATAAAACAAGGATCAATCTTCGAGAATATGGGAGATGAATCTCTTGATTCCTTGGATTAATCTCTTATTTTATGTCCCAAAGTGAAAGTTTTTAGGATGCTTTTAGGATCAAATGTGATGATGATAAGATGGTGATGTTTAAAGATGGATGTTATGGATGTTTATGGGTGTTGTTTTTGGCTTTTGATAAATCTTGAATGAAATGCTAGGACTTTGGATTTTTGATTGGTTTTGATGTTTGGATTTTGAGATTTTGTCCTTGATCTTGATTTGGATTTTAATTTTGATTTTGAACAAAAAGACCCTAAGATGTTTGATAATGATCTAAAGGATAGTTGTGTTCAAAGGATGATGATTTGGATATGTGTGAGGAGAATGATGTATCTACCCACACCTACCCAAACAAGATGATTGTTTCACTAAGTATATGGAGAAGGATTCATCTACATACACTAAGCTAGACAAGATGATTTGGATGACTTTGACTAAGGATATGCAAAAGGATGTATTTACACATTCCTAGCCAAAGGTGTTTTGATAAATGTTTTCAAGGACTTGGTCTCAATGAGTTTGGATGATTGCTTGATTTTGTCATAAAGCCTAGTACTTCAAGGATGATTTCAAGGTTTTTCAAAAGATGACTTGTGAGATGGATTTGATGTTTTGAAAGATGTATGAAAGAGGTTTGATTTGTTTTGATCCCTAGATGAACCTAAAAAGACCACTTTGTTTTCCTAGACCTAGGTATTGAAGAGCATGCATATGCTTCCTAAAGACCTTTGTAACCAAGAAATGATTTGAACATTTTGGATTTCCAATCAATGATTTATGCTTTTGGGATTTGGAGTCTTCAACACACATGAAAGTTCATTTTGCTTAGCTTTGCTTAATGGATTTATTTTACCAAAAACACTCTCTTTGATTAAAGTTTCAAACTAATATGTCCAATGTCTTAATTTATTTAAACCCCACAAGATATTTTATGTGGAAATTCAATGAACTTAAGGCAAGGGTTTTCCTATTGTTTACTCAAGAAGACAAATTGAGGTATAATCCAATGCTTAGGAACCTCTAAGGACGTGAATCAGCGAGGAAATGATAACATATGGATTGAGTCAATGATATTTGTCTTAAAAGAGGTTTGAAATTTTGAGAATCATGTTGAATGTTTGTTTTACCAAAATGTTTTCGAATACACTTGTGTTTTCAAACAAGAACAATTACAAGCCCTATGGATGTGTAAGACAATATTTGTTGGATTCCCACTTGGACAAGTCCATTTCACAGCTTATCTCTAGCG
The DNA here is from genome assembly GCA_007258455.2 of Sequoia sempervirens. Classification (NCBI taxonomy): domain Eukaryota; kingdom Viridiplantae; phylum Streptophyta; class Pinopsida; order Cupressales; family Cupressaceae; genus Sequoia; species Sequoia sempervirens. The sequence goes on along the minus strand of VDFB02144583.1, from coordinate 18,679 downwards.
GATGGTTAGATGCTTGTTACTGGCTCCCCTCCACACGGCTCATTAATGTGTCGAGGCGATGACATCAACACCCATGAAACTCCCATGGCATGCTTTCCATCTCTACTAGAAGACCATAAGAGTGTGGGGTGGCTTCAGAATGACCGTTCTTGCACCAACAAATAGATTAAGGATTTTGACAAATTCTAGCACATGGGTTCTAGTAAGGACTTTCCGTTCGTGGAGATTGACCCATACGGCAAGAGTCCCCTTTCAGATCCATCTTGTCGGAGCCAACCGCGTGATTATGGTGTTTAACCAAAACCCTCATTTATATCCCGGCTGGAAATACTCTTGGCTTTAGAGTGTTACCGGTTGAGTCGTCCCTTGGGTGAGTACTTTTTCCCCAAGGCAGGCCCTCTAAGATAAACAAAAGCGAGTAAAGACACAATCCGTAACTCGATCAATCTTTGATGGCACAAAGAAAGAGAATGTACGCGAAAATTCCCCTACTCACACTCGCACAAGATGTTCAATTTTTAAGCCGAAATCGAAGTGTTTCAAAGCAATAAAAATGTATTTTGAGTGTTTCTGCACCCTAGGTCGCCTGACACAAAGGGGAGAGTATACGCACTCAAAAGACAAAATCACACAATTCAAGCACTTGTTCATTTTATGGCCTTCAAAGCAATTGTGAGTTCGTTTTAAGCACCAAAATGAAGTGTGAGTTTTGATTGTTCAATTCTTAACCTCAAACAAAGCCTAGTGAGTTTGTCCTAAGATTCATTTTAAGCCCTTTTCAATGAAAATCAAATTGTTCGTTTTAGACCCAAAATGAAAATTAGTGTTCTAAAACGAAAAGATAAACAACTTCATGAAGTAGTGTTGATCAACACTTAAAGTGTTAAAAAACACATTGTGTTTTCAAAAAACATCATCCTCCTTTCGTCTTCGTTTGCTAGCCTCCTCCTTGTTGACTTTTCGCTTTTCTTGTACCTTTTTGCCTTCGTTGTTCATTTGTACCTATAAAAACAAAAGACAATTATGTGAGGATCAAAATAACTTTAAACAATAGCATGATCTTAATTGAAAAGATGAATATTTTAAGATGATCATGATAAGCAATATTTTATAAGTGAATCATGCTTTTATATTAAACTAGACTCTAAAGTCACACCTTAATAACATGAAACTTACAAAAGAAAGGATAATATCACTTATCATTAGATTATCACAAATGATTGCTAAAGACCCAACAAAGTGATAAAATCAAACACTACTTCAATTATTTAGGTGGAACATCAATTTTCACAAAGTCCCATCTAATCAAAGTAATATTAGTTCACAATAATAGCTTATAAAAGACCATGCATTGAACAAAGTGATATGTAAAATGGCAGAAATGTAACCAAGTTTTTAATTCCCCAAAGCATACGCATCCTGCAACTTGCAAGAAGCCTTCAAAGCCATCGCTTCCAATAAATGCATATGTCAAACATTAGAGATCTTCTCAACAGACATATAAATTTTGAAAATAACCGAGAGATTTTAATGGATCACTGAATTTAGGCTTTGACGGTGACACTTTTTCAAGCAATAAAATAGTAGGCAGGGCAACCATTTTCTAAATTGCGTGAACAAGTATATTTCATACACCAAAGTTCCAATTTATTGTCTATCCTATCAACAATATCATTCCACAAAAATCATAATATCATTTTACTGACAGCTGGTTAAGAGTAATCAAAGGACATTCTGTTTGCAGCTCTGGCCATTCGAAATATCAAACTAAATGCTGGTTGTTTAGTTTCCACCTCAGTAGATTGTGACTGGTCAATTGTAAATGGACAAAAATCTGGACAAAATCTGGTATTTCAGTGGGCAGATTAAAACACTTTACAACCATATGAACATAATGATTTATGAATTTGGAGAGACACTCAAGCTACGCAGCAAAAGCAACAGTGAGATCAGTAGCAGTTAAAGAAATCTAAAAACAGATTTATGACAGTAATGTGTCGTGTAGACAGCGCATGTAAACTTTTGGACAGAATATCTCAGAGAATTTAATGACTCATGATATAGTCTTAAATGTGGTGTGCAAGTTTCAACGCATTTAAAACAAAACAAAAAATTAACAAATGGAAAAGATACCGTGCATCTTATTCAAATTTTGAGTGAGAAATCCATGGCGGGAGATCAAATCCAAAGAAGGAAAATCGCGTGAGACAGACACCATTAATTACAACTTACATACCTACTGGCAACCGCAGATAACAGATCAAAAAACAAGACAAAGAAACAGCAGAATAGCATTGTGCGCGCCAAAAAAAAAACAGCAAATATCAATGATATTTCTCTAAGATATATAAAAGAGAAGTTTCATTCGCAATAAAGTTTTAATGAAGGTATGATTGCTGTGGTACAAGGGACCGAATGAGGACTCTCAGAGGCGCGCAATACAAAAGACAGAACCACTACGCATGACTGTTACAAAGGCACATAACAATATGCATCGAAAGCTTGAGAAACTTTCACGCAAAGGCAAATGCAGTAAGGAGAGGGAACTTCTCTTGGCTTTGCATCATGGCTACAAGGACTCAATTTGAAAATTCCTCCGAAGTTGGTGTCTTTGCAAAGCTTACGAATGCATACTGTCTGGTGGCTATTGGTGGATCAGAGAACTTTTACAGCACATTTGAGTTCGAGCTATCTGAGGTCATTCCTGTTGTAAAGACGTCAATAGCTGGAACCAGAATAATTGGACGACTCTGTGCTAGGAATAAAAATGGTCTGCTATTACCAAATACAACGATTGATCAAGAACTTTAGCACTTGAGGAATAGCTTACCTGATCAAGTTGTGGTGCAAAGAGTTGACGAAAGATTGTCTTCTCTTGACAATTGTGTTGTCTGCAATGATCATGTAGGCTTAATTCATACTGACTTGGACAGGGAGACAGAAGAACTGATAGCAGATGTTCTAGGAATCGAGGTAAATACTGAATATGTTTGTCAGACATTTGCATTTGCAGCTACACTGGTAAATACACAAAGAGAAATTAAAAGAATGTGGACGCCTAGACAAGGCATGCTTTCTGTCTGATTGAAAAAATGTTAAAAGGATAAACCACTGCAAGAAATGAACAGAATGAATCTGTTACAAAGACATGGATTTTTAATTAAATGTGTTAATCTGATACAGAGCCTGACCCATGGCCTTTCCTAGGAGATAGTGAAGGTACGCGATATAAACAAACAATCTTAGCTGAAAGCTTTTAGGATGATCAAAGCAAGAATACAGACAATAAAACATCAATATGGTGTGTCCCTTGCATCCACAAAAAAAAAAAAAACCAACGCCAAGACTGCTTGAAGAAGAATAAAGGTCAAAAACAAAATAAAAAATAAGTGAAGATGCAATTCCTATTTTATCTGAAAAACATTCCTACGCATGATTATAGTACTCACAATAAAAGTAGGAGTGAAAGTGAACTCGGATAAGATAATGATAAAAACAGTGTTCATAGGAAATTTTTACGTTACTTAGCATTCTCAAACATGGTGATTCAAATGAAATGGACATTGAAAACACAAATTATTTGAAAGATTTAGCTGTCAATATGGTGATTCCACCAACAATCAAAGGTTTAGCCCTCCTTCTAGCGCCAAATGTGAGCATGCTTTTCAAAATCTGCAAACACTAATCTCAAACAAGGGTTAGTACCTACAAATCCTTCAAGAACACTCCTATGAAATACTTTGAAAAAATGTTCCAAAATGCCACAAAAGATAAAGGAAAACCACAAGCATAATGAAAACATTCAACAAATTACCTATTCCATAGTGGATTGGTGTCACATGTGCTAGTGACCCTTTCCCAATCCTTGATAAAAAGCTCAAGATGATGAAGTGTAATGGAGATGAAAACAAGATTATTTCTCAAACCAAGAGAGTAACCTTGCATAAAATTTTGGATCCTATGAATGAGAATTAAACCTTCTTTTATAGATTTTGTTGATGAGAGATTGGCCAAGATGGTGAATGTGGGACTAAAGATCCTCCAATGAGAAGATGACACTTGTCAAGTGATGATAGGTCAATGGTTGTGCAAGATTTGGGAAGAGTGCCCATGAGAGGGAGAATTTGAATTCAAATTTGCAATAAATTTTGAGAGGGGACAAGAAAAACAACAATAAATGCAATGTTTGACTTGTCATGTTGAGGGAAAATGAGTGTTTTAATAAATCAATAAAATTGATTTATTGTGCAAGTGGAGATATCTAGATAATGCAAGTGGGATGGGATTAACATTTAATCAGGGTTAGATTAAATAGATGATGATTATGCTGATTTAATGCTGATTAGGTGATTTGACTTTTAAGACTTTGATAATTGATTTATTTGAATTAGAAAATGATGGAATATGATTTAGGATTTGATTTAAATAAAGTCCTGATTTATTTAATTAAATGGAGATGATGCAAGATGAAGGTTGAAATGATTTATGAGAGATGAAATGATATTATTTGATTAAACCTTTGGATTGACCTGATTTACCTGATGAATGGATTTGTTGCGTTTGATCAATTCAATGAGCGGATGAATATGCATAATGCTAATTTGACGAGTACACAAGGATTGTTAAGAAGAGTTGATTATATTCTTCCAGCTTGCCTTCACCTTGCCGAATCCTAGATCTTTTTAGCATTCAGTTTTGCAATACTAGTCACACAAAGCTCTGATACCAAACTTGATATGATTTAGGATCTATGACGATTGCTCTAAAGAATGCTTAACATTACAAAGCTTGAATTTAAATAACTTTAATCATAACATCATAAATGAAATGCTTAAATGAACAGAATAGAAAGAACATGATGAGAAAACAGAAGAGAGACAGAAGTAAGAAGACAAGCCAGTTGATAATGGAGTTCGCCAAAAGGCTACGTCTTTGGGCCCCTCTCCAACTGAGTGACTGATCCAATTAAGCTCCAAAATCAGAATTACAACTATATTACAACTCCATCTCCTTCTATCACAATGGCAGGACATTTCTCTATTGCACAGAAGTAGAATAATGTCTTCAGTATGTTTCCTCACTCATCACTTAAGAAAATCAAAAGGCCTATACCCCCTTTTATACATAAAATATGCCTTATTAAGGCTTAACCATCAAAACAAATAATTAATCTCCTAAAACCCCTTTATACTCGTCCTCAACCCCTTTTGGTATTTTGTGTTTTGTTTTTATTTGCTTAGGGGTTGACTTTTATCTATAGAGGCTTATTTGGTTAAGGCCTCGGCTCAAAACACACAACAAAACAAATCACCGCAATCTATATTTTTGAATCACTTGATGGCGTGGCGGTAAGTAAAGATTTTGGGTGGTTGGTGGTTGGTGGTTCGACCCCCACTGGCCACGTTTTTACAACAAACCGCCAATGTTTCAATATCAAAACTGACCGCCACCATATATATGGTAGGCATGACAACGTGGCGCAATGGCTATCGGGAGTTTCGAAGTCTGGTGGGTCACGAGGTCAAATCCCCCTAGCAATTTTTTGAACCATTCAACCGATGATCAGAGGAGGATGTTGATGGTGTGCCATGTGGCACCATCTGACTGGTCCACGTGTCACCTCGCTACTTGTCGGAGACACATCACTGCCACCTCATCGCTAACTGGACAACCACTTCACCAATATGGACTGTACGACCCATCACATCACCTGCCATGTGTCAGGTTTCGATTGGTCAACATCATCGTCTATACCATATGGCCTACTGAGTCACTGTGCTGATGTCATCAGTCGTACCACTTGGTCCACTTAGTCAACTGCAACTTTGACTTACGATATCTCGGACATTCAGACTCGAATTTCGACGAAACGAACATCGTTGGGTTCATGTTGTCGAGCTCTTCGATTTGACACTATTTTTGATGGATTCTAAGATGATCATTTTTTCTCCTTTTCTGACAGCCTTGGGTACTAGTTTGACCAAACTTTGACTAGCCATAACTTGAGCATACGAGCTCCTTTTGACTCCATTCAAGTTGTGTTGGATTCATGGTTTTGAGCTCTTTTTTATGGTGTTGAATTCTGGAGCATTGGGGACACTTCAATTTTTAGTGACAAATATCCCCCAAATTAGACTTCCCCACTGGAGAGCTTTTGGACCTCTGAAATCTTGATTACTCAAAAAGTAAGTGAGGGTAAAGTTCCCTCGCTTTACCAATCTCCATCCATTTTTCCTTACTTGGATGCATCCCCTTCAGTCCCACTTTGAGGTATTAAACTGCTCCTCTTTGTGAAGTCCTAACATTCTTGTCGAGAATGACATCCTCTATCAACTCTGACATGTACTCTGGTGAAAGATCATCAACTGATGGAACCTGAATGTTCGTGTCTTCATCCACTAGCATTGGAGGCTCATACAACTTTAGATTCTCAACATTGACAACCGAATACATATGCATGTATGGAGGAAGATTAAGGTGGAAGGCATTAGTACTGATCTTTTCTAAAATCTCAAAAGGACCATATCTAATCGGTTTTACCTTCCTTTGTTCACCTTGCATTCTTTCCTTGCTGATATGTAACCAAAATCGATCTCCAACCTAAAAATGGTGATCAATGTGATGCTTATCATGGCGAGCCTTGTATTTTGCTTGGCTCTGCTCCAACTACGCTTCCACTGCTTGATGAATTTCTTGGTTTTCTAGATGAACTTCAAAGCCTTCTTTGCATCATCGCGTCCTTCTTCAACATCATCTTTCCCAAAAGAAAAATCCATCGGTGTTTTAGGCACATAACCGAAGCAAGTCTCAAAAGGAGACCTCTTTGTAGAAGAGTGTGTCACATGGTTGTAAGCATGTTAAACATAATGGAGACTCTCATCCCACAGCTTGGGATGTTTGCTCCAGTAACCTCTAAGAAGATGCACAACTGTCATGTTTACTACCTTTTTTTTTTCGTCGGTCTGTGGATGGAAGGTTGTACTCTTCTTCAATTTGGTGTCCATGAGTCCCCACAAAGCTGACCAAAATTCTCCTAAGAATCAAGAATCTCGATTTAATACAATGGAAGTAGATAACCCAAAATGAAACCATACAAATTGAAAGTAAATGTGAGTTGTCAGTTCAACAATGACATGTTTCTTACAAGGCATTAGAATACACATTTTGCTGAACCGATCAACTACTACATATAGATAGTCATGTCCCTTCCTAGACATAGGTAACCCCCTGACAAAATCCATAGAGACACTTTCCCATGGACGGGGTGGTACAAGTAGAGGTGTGTACAACCCCAATTTCCTATTATTGGGTTTATTAGTTGCACACATGACACAACCTCTAATATACTTGGATACAATTTCTTGCATATGAGGCTAGTAACAATACTTCTGCAGCTGAGTGATTGTTTGCTTACCCCAAAGTGTCATGCAATCAATGAGGTGTGTGCTTCTCTGATTACCTATGATTTTTCATCCTTTGGAATTCATAATTTTCCCAAGTGGTACAACAATTTGTCGTACACATAGTAATCTTTCTCTTCTACATGTTTTCCTGCAATTATAGTTGAATAGATTTCCTTAAAGTTTTCATCATTAGCATATTTTTCTTGAAAACTTTCATGTACCATGGAACTACCTTTAAGGATAATCAAAGCATTCATAACAAGAGGCCTACACAACATAACTGATACTTTCTTATGGGCACCTTTTTTATACTTAATAACCAAATGAAACTATTGCAAAAAACCCATTCACCGAAAGTGCCTACTTTGTTGTAGTTTAGATTGTGAGTGCAAATACTGAAGTGGTTGGTGATTAGTGTGGATTATAGTTTCTTTCCCCATTATGTAATGTTTCTATTTTTTAACACTCTGAACTAATGCATAAATTTCCTTATCATAATTAGGATAGTTACTTACTACTCTTGAAAAGGTTTCGGAGTGGTAGCAGACTAGTTTACCTCCTTGCATGAGTATGGATCCCATGGAAAACCCACTCACATCTATCTTGATCTCAAACAGTTGGTGTAGATCTGGCAAAGCCAGAACTGGTGCAATGCTCAACTTTTCCTTCATAGTGTTGAAATCCTTCTATTGTGGACCTCCCCACTGAAAAGTTTCCCTCGTACTGGTTAATGTGTGCAATGGAGATGCAATATAAGAGAAGTTTGCAATGAACTTTCTCTAGTACTGAACTGCACCTAGGAAACTTCTGACTTTTGTGACTGTACTTGGCTTAGGCTAGTTTACAATAGATTTGACCTTCACAGGGTCTACTTTCAATTGACCACCCCCTACGACATAGCCTAAGTACACTAAGGATGTCTTAGAGAATTCACATTTAGACATCTTTACATAAAAAATTTCTTTCCTCGAGACATCAAGAACTTTCTTTACATGACTTACATGATCTTCCCAAGTTCGACTAAGTATAAGAATATCATCTAGATAGACTATGACAAAATCATCAATGAAAGGATGAAATACATCATTCATGACTCTCATAAAGGTAGTTGGCGCATTACAAAGCCCAAAGGGCATGACCATCCACTCAAACAATCCTTGTTTTGTCTTAAATGCAGTTTTCCAAATGTCATCTTCTGCAATTCTTATCTAATGATATCCACTATGCAAGTCTAACTTAGTGAAATAAACTACATGCTTCAACTAATCAATTAAATCGTCAATTATGGGAAGAGGATAAATTTTCTTTACCATTATCTTGTTCAGGGCTCTACAGTCGATGCACATTCTCCAAGTCTCGTCTTTCTTTGAAACCAACACAATTGGAGAACCACAAGGAGATGTACTAGGATGGATGACTCCTTTCTCAACCAACTCTTGAACCTGCTTTTTGATTTCCTCATTCTACATAATTGATTTAAACAGTACATGCTGATGTTAGGAAGTGGCACATCCTTCTATAACTAGATTTCATGTTGTATCTCTCTCTTGGGTGGCAACTCCTTCGGTTCCCGAAACAAGTCATCATAAGTAGAAACAATTTTGACCATTTCAGATTTATGTTTTGGATCACACCCCTTGAACGCCTCAAATTTATCATCTTCTTTGGCTTTTACAAGCATTAATACAAAGTTCTTACTATAATTGACCAACCTTTTCATTTGACCAGCATTAACTAGTGTAAGATTAGTCGTCACCTTATGTGCACATACAATGTACTCTATCCCATATTTAAAAAGATGATACTTGTTCTCCCCCTATAAAAGATTGCTTTTATGTCATACAAATAAGGACTCCCTAACACAAGCCCACAAATATCCAAAGGAACTACATCCACCTCTACATCATCAACAAAGTTTGTAGTGATAGCAAATCTCAATTTACATTGTTTTGTTACCTATAGTTGAGCATCAATGCAAACCCATCCAAGTGGATATGGCTTTGGATGAGGTGTTGTAGCTAGATTGAGTTTCTTTACCACTTCTTCAGATATTAAGTTGACTTGAGAGCCTGTATCAAACAGTGTATCAACCTTAGCATGCTTTGTTACAACCCGAATGTGAAAAAATTCATTTCTTTGCTTATCAACCTTAGGATAAGATTCTTTACTTGTACTTGCACTTGCATTGGAAAAACTTACATATTAGAAGAAAGAGATATACCTTTCCTTTTACCTTGGATCCCAGCAGCAGCAATCTTTGTCTCATCTCTGGAGTCAGATCCAAGATCTTGTTGAATCACTATAGCAGTCTTTTGCTTGCCTTTATTGCCTCCATATCTTTTCAGCCTTAGTTCTGGATGTAGCTTCCAGCACTTTGAATCATCATGCCCCTCTTTCTTGAAATGGGAGCATGTGCATTTATCACCCTCTTTCTTAATTGTAGTTTTCTTCTTCCCTTTGCTCTTGTCCTTGTCTTTGTCTTTACCCTTAGACTTATCCTCAGACTTAGATGGCTTCTTTGAGAAATTATCACTAAAAGTGTTCTTACCCCTTGACTCTAAATGAGTAGGTTGGACAGACATCTCGTCCAAATTATTAGGACTCAACATTAGAATAGTGTGTCTTAGGTAAGAATGCAAACCACCTATGTACGTAAGTAGTGTATCTTGAGTATACAAGGGAACATTTAAAGCAATAGCCCATTTTTTGAACTCATGGGTGTAATCTTGGATTGACTGCCCCTTACCTTGCCTAAAGGTTTTCCAATTCATGGTTAATTTTTGCATGTAACCTAAAGGATAAAACTATTTTTTAAGAGCAACAACAAATTCCATCCAAGTCATACTGACATTACCATGGCGAGCAATTTCTTCCCGATTCTTACTCTCCCACCAGGTGAGAGTTGTACCTCCCAACCGGAGAGTGGCTAACTGGATCCTAGAAGCATCTTCTACTAGGCCTTGAATCCTATAGTACACTTCTACCTACTGGACCCAATCATCTAACTTTTTAGAATTTAACTCTCCATAGTACTTAGGCAATTCAAATTTTACATCCAGTTTAATAACAGGCTTAGACTTGCTCTTAAATGGATTTACAATGGTTGATGGAGAAGGAGGAGAAGGGGGGGAAGAAAAAGAGGGAGAAGATGGAGGAGAAGAGGTTTTAGGAGTTTTCCCCTCTTTATCTTTCTAATCTTCCTACTTCCTTTGCTTTGAAGAACATCCCTTTTCGCACTTCTTCTTATCTGCATAAAGCTCTTCCACCATTGTCGTCATGTCGATAAAATCCTTCTGGAAACTCTTCTCATCAAGCTCTGAACTCTGTCCACCACCTGCTTCTTCCATCTGTGATGGTAAATCAGCTCTTCATTTTTCGATCTCAATATTATATTCTTCTAGCTTGCCTTCGCCTTGTTGAATCCTGGATCTTGTTAGCATTCAGTTCTGCAATACTAGTCACACAAAGCTCTAATACCAAACTTGATCTGATTTAGGATCTATGATGATTGCTCTAAATAATGCTTAACATTACAAAGGTTGAATTTAAAGAACTTTACTCATAACAGCATAAATGAAATTCTTAAATGAACAGAATAGAAAGAACGTGATGAGAAAACAGAAGAGAGACAAAAGTAAGAAGACAAGCCAATTGATAACGGAGTTCACCAAAAGGCTACGTCTCCAGGCCCCTCTCCAATAGAGTGACCGATCTGATTAAGCTCCAAAATCATAATTACAACTATATTACAACTCCATCTCCTTCCAGCACAGTGGCAGGACGTTTCTCCATTGCATAGAAATTGAATAATGTCTTCAGTATAGTCTCCTCACTCATCACCTGCTTAAGAAAATCAGAAGGCCTATACCCCTTTTATACATAAAATATACCTTATTAAAGCTTAACCATCAAAAAAAAAAATTAATCTCCTAGAACCCCTCTATACTCGTCCTCAACCCCTTTTGGTATTTTTTGTTTTCTTTTTATTTTCTTAAGGGGTTTATTTTTATCTATCGAGGCTTATTTGGTTAAGGCCTCGACTCAAAACACACAACAAAACAAATCATCACCATCTATATGTTTGAATGGCTCGATGGCGTGGTGGTAAGTAAATATTTTGGGTGGCCGATGGTCAATGGTTCAATCCCCACCGGCCACATTTTTATGATGAACCATCAATGTTTCAATATCAAAATCGACTGCCACCATATATATGGTAGGCACGGTCGCATGGCACAACGGCCACCAAGAATTTTGAAATCTGGTGGGGCACGAGGTCGAATCACCCTAGCATTTTGTTGAACTGTTCAACTGACGACTGAAGGAGGAAATTGACGGCATGCCATATGGCACCATCTGACTAGTCCACATGTCACCTTGCTACTTGTTGTCAGAGACACGTCACTGCCACCTCATCATTGACTAGACAGCCACGTCACCAGTATGAACTGTACGGCCCACCACATCACCTACCACGTGTCAGGTTCTGATTGTCCACATCATCATCTGTAGCGTATGGCCTGTTGAGTCACTATGCTGATGTCATTAGCCGTACACCTGGTCCACTTAGTCAACTGCAACTTTGACTTGTGATATCTTGGACATTCGGACTCAAATTTCAAAGAAACGAACATCGTTAGGTTCATGTCGTCAAGCTCTTCAATTTGATGCTATTTTTGATGGATTTTGAGATGATCATTTTTTCTACTTTTCTGACGGCCTCAGGTACCAGTTTGACCAAAATTTGACCGGCCATAACTTGAGCATACGAGCTCCTTTTGACTCCGTTCAAGTTGCATTGGATTCAGGGTTCTGAGCTCTTTTTGATGGTGTTGAATTTGGAGCATTGGGGACACTTCAATTTTTAGTGACAAATATCCCCCAGATCACTTTAAATTATTTGAGCATAAGAATTGGCTATTCCTTAGATTACTTTAAGAACTAGTTGGATAATCATAGATAAACAAGCCAACATATCCTATGAAAAGGAACTTTTGTCTCTTATAATTGTGGAATAGATAAAGAGATAGAACATGAGAGAGAAATATAATAGATACAAATGGAAAGAGATATAGAGAAAAGAGAATTTTATAAATTTTTATTAGTTATTTCATGCCAAAAATCCAAGGATGGCATGTTTCTTTGGGGAGTTATGCTCAAGGTAGCTTGTTATTTAAGGATATAGATACATAGAGAGATAAAGAGAGATAAAGATATATAGAAAGTGAGAGATAGAGATGGAGATAGAGATATGAATAGACAAAGAGATATAGAACATGAGCGAGAAATATAAGAGAAAAAAAGGGAAAGAGAGATAGAGAAAAGAGAATAATTTTTTATTAGTTGTTTCACGCCAATAATCCAAGGGCTACATGTGTTCTTACAAATGTATGCTCAAGGTAGCTTTTCATTTGATTAAGGATATGATAATTCACCTTTAAAACCTCTTCAATGTACCCATTGCATACTTAAGGAGACAAACATATAGAGAGAAAGAGAGAAAAAAGAGGAAGAGAAAAGGGAGAGGGAGTTAGAAATAAGATATAGAGAGGTGGAGAGACAAAAAAAGATAAAGAGAGAGGAAGAGAGAGGAAGAAAGGTGAGATGAAGGAGGAAAGAGAGGAAAAAAGATAGAAATAAAGGGATAGAGAGGGTAGTGGGGAGATGTACAAAATAAGAGAAGAGAGAAATAAATATAGAGATAGAGGGAGACACATAGAGATAAATAGAAATTGAGAGACAAAGAGGGAGATAAATAGATATATAGAGAGAGATGGGTGGAGATATAGAGGAATAAAGAGGGAGAGAGAAAGAGGTAGAGATAGTGACAGAGATAGAGAAAAATAAAGGAAAAGAGAGAGGAGAGACATAGATAGAGATAAAGTCAAATAAAGATCTAGGGAGATTGAGAGACAAAGAGAAATAGAGGTAGTTAAAGATATATATACAGAGGTGGAGAGATTGAGGGATAAAGAGGGAGTGGGAGAGAGGTAAAGATAAATAGTGATAGAAAAAGATAGTAAGGGAGAGATATGGGTATGTGCAAGATTATCATGGAAAAAACAGGCCCTTAAGTGGCAATGAAAATTCAGAAAAATCAGAGTTAGGCAACTTGACATAAAAATTTGAATAAGTTATCTATATTATTTCAAAAATATGTAAGAATAGAATCTGTGGCAAATTGAATGTATTTTCTAAACTACTAAGTTTATTTATTTATTTTAAAGTATATTTGGTGAAAATTTGAAATTTCAATGCAATAGTACTTAAATTTCGTGAGGAAAATAAGCATAGGTGTCTCATTCACCACCCTAACCACAATAAAATGATAATATTTTTATAATATTTTAGATATAAGTAGAGGACCCATGTCTGGATGTGACGATATTTTTGTAATTTTTTTCCAAGTAAATAATTAATTATGAATTTTTATTATAAACTTTTAAAAAAATATAAAATCATATGTCTCCTAATTAATTAACTCTTGTTCAACTTCAAATTGAATTCTTATTTTTTAATCCTATAGTATGAAACATAGAATGTGATCTATATTTGGATTCAAAAAATATGATACCCTTTGAAATTTATAGATGTTTCTTTCAATCAGCCTATCAATCAGACTTAGTCAGAATTTTAATAGAAAATGAATAATAAATTATTTATTAAATTCAAAGTAAAGAATAATTTATATTGGTGGAAAGCTGAGAGTCTCCTCTACAAACCCTTTTTGTTTCATCAATTTTGGCTAAAAACAAAGTCATCAACCACATGGACGAAGTCTAGAAAAACAAGGTGAGTTGTCAAACACGTTTTTTGCATTGACTTCTTAGGATTGGCATGTCCAAGCCAAATACCAAAGCAAGCCCGGGGCTAATCCCAAGGCAATAAATTCTTTGTCAGAAATATCCGATATTCATTGAATCGGATATCCCATTTGGTTTATATATGATTTTAAAAAATGTTTTACACTTTATAATATATGATTTAGAAAAATGCAATAAATATTTTATAGTTTATTTAATATATCTAGTTTAGAATATACAATATAGTTTATAATTTAATATATAATATATTATATATTATGTATAATATTTAAATATTATTTCTATATTTTAGTTAATGCATATATATTACTAATATATGTGTTATTATATAACCACTAATATTACTAACATATAAAAATATTTAAATATTAAATCTTTCTCTCTCTCTCACTCTCTCTCTCTCACTCCCTCTCTCTCTCTCATTATTCCCCTCCTAATTCTCTCTCCCTCTCTCTACCCTTCTTCCCCTCTTCCCCTCTCCCTTCCCCCTCCTAATTCTCTCTCTCTCTCTCTCTCTCTCCTATGTCTCTCCACTCTACCCTTAGCCCTAACATTAAACTTAAATCCTTAAACCCTTAAAACCTCTACCCTCTATCTCTCACTCTCCCTCTCTCAAGACTCTACCATCCTCTCCTCTCTCTCAAGTCTCTCTCTCACTCACTCCCTCTATCTCCCTCTCCTCTACCCTTAACCATAAACCATAAACCCTTAACCCTTGAACCCTCTACCCTCTACGCTTAACCCTTGAACCTATATCTCTCTCCCACTCCCCTCCCTCTCTCTCTCAAGTCTCACCCTCCTGCCCCCTCTCCCTCTCTCAAGTCTCTCTCTTTGACTCCTATCTCTCTACCATCTACCCTTTTAACCCTCTACCCTCTATCTCTCTCCCACTCTCAAGTCTCTCTCTTTGAATGCTTGTTGGATGTAACTTGCACATGATATGATTAATAGAAATCTCTGTATTTCATGCTGTCATTCCGCAAATTGGTATCAGAGCCTAAGTTTATCTTATGTCTCTTCTGTCTCTTTGCATTTGTAGCCTTTGTTATCTATGAATACAATGCCTGACATTGAAATGCAAATCCAGGATACATACTCAAGTATTTATTGTTCATTTGGTTTTGGAATCTTTGTCAAAATAGCCTATGTTATAATTGCTATAGTCTTGGTCGTGGTTTGGACTTTGGAAAAAATCTTGCCTCATTAAGTTTTGATGGTCATTTGATGGAAACTCTGGTTCTGAACGAAATTAGCTGTCTCAAGTAGCTGTGGACCCGCAGTAAGACCGTAAATCCCGTGCTGAAGCCAAAGGATAGGCATGTGAAGGGTGAGCAGTAAGACAAAAAATGTAGTAGCCAAAGGATTAGCGAAATCAAGTCCTCATTTCTCCATAATGGCTAGTCAACGCTCAATGCATGCAAGCAGTTCTCTTTCTTCTGTTATCCATAATCACTTTCAAGATAAAGAAGAACTCGTAGATGAAAAATGGTAATTTTAAGTTTCCAGATGTTAAGATATCTGATCTATATCCTGAGAAAGGCATAAAGGTGAAAATGATGAATTCTGTGAGACAATCAAAGATAAATCTTAGGGTTTCTGGTGTTGGTATTTGTCCAGTCTATTTGCCATTTTTACTTCCTAAAGACATTAAGAGATGGAAAGAAAAGGGTTTCTTCCATGTGCATTTTTCTTTAGTTGACATTATTCTACATCCTCATTTCAACTATGATATAGGAGCTGAATACTTTGCCAGTCTAATAGATACCTGATGTAGAATCTGGGATCAAGCCGTCATAGGACAATTCTGAGGTCGCCTTGTTAAATCTTCTGAAGAAGAAAAAGGTGGAGATGCCCACATGTCTGTTAGACCAAACTTCACCATAAATCTTGATGATAAATATGTCCAATCTGCATTTTGTCTCCTATTACAATTCAAAGGTGTCATTTTACAACCATATTATGTGTATGCTACTATAGGTGGTAGGTGTGTTTATAGATTATTGAATACTATTTTTTCTCCTTCAAAATTTTCAGCGGGGGTAAGTTACACGGAAGCCAATATAAATGTGGATGACTTTGGTCGACACATTGATTCAACTAGGTTTGATATAGGGTTCCCTATTATTGAAAAGCTTATAAACTAGTTACAACCCCCAAGTTCCAAGAACTTCTGACCCCTTCTAAAAATTTGTTCTCTGAAAAACCCCGAACACAAAGTCATAGGCTTGCTAGCATTGATCTCCATGCTTTACCTGATGAAACTTTGTTTACACAGCCTAAAGCCTTGACTAGCGGACAACCCAGTATGTCCACCTGATCTTATTCCATGTCACGAAATTTCCCAAGCACATCCCATAAGCCATATCTTGACTACAATCCTAAAGAGTCAATAGGATCTAGTCAATTCCCCATATACAAACAACCATCTATAAATCCATATCCTTCCCGAGCATCTTTAGCAACTCTCTCTGATCTTAGCAGTAACCCTGAACTTATGGATAGGTTATCCTGACAGGTCAGTCAAAAGCTTGCCATGACTCCAAAAATAGAACAAAAACATGACCAGAAAGGAAAAGGCATTAAACTCACAAAAATGGGTGAGAAAGGTTGTATGATGAAAGAAAAGATGCCTAAGACAAAGCTCCCAAGGGCTGGATCTAAGAAAAAGAGTATATATAAGATGGAATTAAACAATCAGGAATAGGAGATCATAGGTTATGAACCAGACAGATGGCCTACTCCTGAAACATTCACAGTTATCAATCATAATTGAAGACTGTGGGGAAAATATGAAGCACGACTTCATACAGAATTGGGAAAGAAACAAAAGAATTCTGAAGCCCAGAGAAATTGGATGGCACAATGGATGATCTCTGCACAAGAAAACATAGATGACATGGCTGTAGATATTAGATTTAGTAGTGGCCAAGCCTTAGAAGCTGTAAATAAAATAGAAATTATTTTTGAAGATCAACAGAAGATTTTCACCTCTGTCAAGAATGTCAAACATTATTGTTCTACTTTGTCTAATGACATTACAAGTGTCAGTTATGATGTCACCCAAGTTCATAACAGTGTGAAAACTATTATTTCTACACAACAGCATCAAGATAACTACCTTACCCATATTTGTGCTGATTAGCAGACAAATGAAACTTCCAGAAAGGTTGCTGATTTGGAAAACAAAAATCTCTTAGATTTTGTTGCTAAGAAATTAGAAAAGGTAAGGATGCTCACAAAAAAAATAAGAGTATCCCAAACTGGTAAGGATAGTTCAAAAGAAGAAGGTAGAGACAAAAAAGGAAAAACTGTAGAACCTCCCAAACCGAAGAAGGTTTTGATCCAAAGAAGAAAACCCCTGCACAATGACGAAGATAAAGCCTCCACTTCCAAAAGGCTTTCTCATAAGCCAACTCCACACGTTCCCATGCCAAAAGTCAAAGAACATACTTTGGCCAATAAAGAAGAACCACTTAAAAATTGGCTTGCAGAATTGGGAGTGGATGAAGAACAAGAAGAACCAGTCTATATGGATGAACCTGGTTGTGCAAATAAAAATCTGATGATGAATCTTCTGATGAAAATACTTTAGTTATTTCTGATAGTCCTAGTGATTCTGATTCAAATATTGATTTTGAGGAAATAGATTTAGACTTTTCTGGATATAAGCAATTAGAAGAAAAGGAACCATGGGAATCATTGAAAAAGTTAACCATGGACATTGAGATGCAGGAGGGCATTACAAAAAACCTCAAACCTGAGCAAATGTGACCATATGCATCTAGTGGTTATATTTTAAACATTGATAAATTGGTTAACCCCTATGAAGTAATATGTACCTGGACTGATACATTAGAAAATTTATTTGAAAGAAGTGGTTCATGGACAAAACCCGCAAAAGTTCTTTATGCTGTAAGACTTATGTCTGGAAAATTGAGAAATTGGTGGAATAATCTACCAAATCAAGGCCCAATGCCTAAAAAAATTCTTGCTCAACCAACAGATCCAATTCTAGTGGATCCTAAAAATCTGGGAAAAGATGATATATTTCAAGCTGGATTTGATGAATTCAAATGGTTATTGACAGATCTTTTCTATGATGATATCTCTAATCGAGCCCTAGAAGCCAATAAGATTTTGCAATCTATGAAGCTAAAGAATTTAGCTAAATTTGATGAATACAATTGCATGTTTGAATCTTATATGGTTGCAGCAAATAAAATGCATGACCTAACCACAAAGCAGTATTATTTGAATTCTCTTCCCTGTGGCTTAGGTGCATGGGCACAAGACTATATAATCAGAAAAAAAACATAAACAACTTGATGATGTAAGTTTCCCTACAATAAAAAGATTGATTAGGTACAAGCTGGAAAAGCAATGTCTGTTGGGTGCTCTCCAACTCAATAAGGAAGAATATAACTACACATGTAATTTAAAAGAATTTTGTGA
>VDFB02144582.1:0-14667 GCA_007258455.2 Sequoia sempervirens | reverse complement strand
GTCCCACATTGATCAATTTTGAACATTCATCCATCAATCTCATCTATAAATAAGAGGCTTCATTCCTCATTTGATCATCCAAAAATTATGCAAAGTTATTATGCTCAAATATTTAATCATTTCCATCCAATATCATTGAATCATAGCTAGGTTATGTAGGTTTTTAGCTTGGAGCACTCATCAAACATCAACAAAGTGGATCACTCATCTACATTCATCAACATTCATCAAGCTTGCATCATAGGAATTGGGAAAGGGCCAATTTTCACATCAAATTGGCACCAATTCCCCCATGGGATCATAAGTTTGCTAGTTTAATTAGGATTCAATCTATTTTGGTGTTTTCATTGTGGTCTTCATTATTTCTTTTCCTAATTTGAACTTGGTAAATGGATTTCATGGGGAATCCTTGTTCTTACTTGCAATTTTTAATCTAATGTGTTTGTTCTTATTGTTTTGCAGGTATTGGGATTGGGGTTCGCACATTTGGTGCTAGAAGGAGGGTTGGATCTCATTTTTAATCATTTTTTTCTAAAAATTATGTGTTTTTGTTTGTGCACAGGAAAATTCCAATGCTAGAAGCTCAACGTCGTCATACAGCACCGCTGGTTCTCTAGTGTCGCCATATAGCACTGTTGTAAATTCAAACTACGATGTTGAAGTCTTCCCGCCTAAGAATTTAAATTTCAAACTGTGCCGCTTGACCAATCTGACCCGTAGGATTTTTCAAAAAAATCAAACAGCGACGTTGAGCAAAAGGGCGATGCATTTGAGCTCATTGGTTCGGGTACATAGCACCGCTGACTGGTAATCGGTGCTATATAGCACCGCTGAGGATATCAAACTATGACGCAGTCACGGGTTGCGCCACTGGCAGGGAGTAAAAAGTTGAAATTTCATCTTAGCACATTTTTTTTTTTAAATAATGAGTTTATCTTTTGTTTTATGCTTTTTAATCTTTATGTTTTGCAAAATTTGATTGGTTTTCTTTCTTGTAGGTTGGATCAATTAAAATGAAAGAAAAGGAAGCACGATGAGGGTACTTCACAAAGTCAAAGTGTTTTTAAACACTTTAGTGTTTGTTTAACACTTTTAAGAAACTGTTATTCCTTTTTGCTTAGGACACTAATTTCGTTTGGGTTTTAAAAATAATCTTTTCAATTTTTGCAAAGGCTTAAAACGAACATTAGGACTATAACTTACTAGAGTTTGTTTTTTGGTTAACAATTGAACAAAACAACTCTCATTTGTCCTTTGGTGCTTTAAAAGGAACTCACAATTGCTTTGTGGATCTAAAATGAACAAGTACAACTTTTTCTTTGTGGTAGCTTAAACAAACTTCATTGTGTAGACACTTAAAAATGACCTAGGCCTGCAAACTTTTATTTTTACCACTTTCGTCCTAGCATAATTAAAACATTTAATTATGTCTTTGGTTCACATTCGACTATTAATTA
This sequence comes from Sequoia sempervirens, assembly GCA_007258455.2. Classification (NCBI taxonomy): domain Eukaryota; kingdom Viridiplantae; phylum Streptophyta; class Pinopsida; order Cupressales; family Cupressaceae; genus Sequoia; species Sequoia sempervirens. Next base: position 13,210 of record VDFB02144582.1, on the reverse strand, counting down.
AATAATTCATAATTGATTAATTAATTCATGTCTTTGTATTCTTCATGATTATTAAATAAATAAATTTTATTTATTTATTAAATACGTCATTAATTGGCTAAGTCTTCCCTTAATTAAATAAATTTATTAATTTATTTAATTCCCCTTTGTCATATATTTTGATTATTAAATAAATAAATTTTATTTATTTATATAAATACTAACTGCCTAATTAAATAAATTGATTAATTTATTTAATTAATTAATTTATCAAATTCAATAATTAAATTTAATTATTTAATCGCTAATTATTGATTCTTCTATTTTAAATAAATTTAAATTTATTTAGTCATGTCAATCTTAATCACAAATTCTTTTGATAAATAATGTGAAAAAAGATTATTATTATCTCAAAAATCCATAATTATTTTAATTAGTAATTAATCTTCCAAAAATCAAGTAATTCCAAGTGTATTCTTGATTTTCCAAATCTTATCTTTCGCCCACATATCTTATCTCTTTGATTTTTCGAATCTTGCAAATCAGGCAATCTTATCTTCTTGATTTTTTGAAAATCTTTATTTCTTTAATTATTTGTCTCATTTATTCTCCACCGTCGATCCAATTTTATTTTGACCGTTCGATTAAAGACTTTGCCCTAACCCTAATTAAGGATTCTCAGGTTTAATCTGGATCGTTCATTTTAGGTTCTCACCATTAATTTATCTCGTTCGTCCATTCGAAATGGCATTTTCTATAAAATGCCATATTCCTCTCACTTTTCGATTACACACACATGCTGATATTTTGCATAGTTATTATAGGCATTTGCTCTCACACTTAGTTTGTCATATGCAATTTCATTATTTATTATTATAGTGATTTAATCACTTTTGACATTTGTTTTAGACATAGGCATTGGCAATAGGCATAGGCATTTATATTTTGAATAAATCCTTCAAAACTTGCTTTAGTCTTATCATTTGTCATAATTGCTCATACACGAATCTGAAGGCAACATTTTACTGCAAGCTAGGAGGTGTAACGAAGGTAAAGCATGGAAGAGGAAGACTTATGGTAATATCGTTCCTTTTGTTTTCATCATTTTTCTTTTGTGCTTCGTTATTTTCAATGGATTTTAGTGTTATTGATCTAACCATCTAACAAATCTGATTTTTTCCTTGATTACATTGGTGAACCCGATGTTTTGTAGAGAAATTTGTGTGTGTTCTTGTTTGCTTTCACTTTTTGCAGGTTACAGCCAAGACGTCATACGAAATCCCGTCACCTTCATTTGAGCACAAAAAAATGGGCGAATAAAATATTTTCAAACAGTTTCTGGGTTTTGTAGACTCACTTTCAGCTTTTGAGAACATCAAATAGTTTTAAATTTCGTTGAGATTTGAGAAAGTTATGGGCATTTTAGTGATCGCAGTTTTTTTAATTTAATTTTTAAACCCGTGTTTTTCTTTTGTCTATAACATTTTTTTTGTGCAGAATTGTGAAATTTTTTTCTTGGGTTTTGAAGGTCTATCATTTAGCTTTCCATGGATATCTACCATTTAAAATTTTGTTAAGTTTTGAGCAAGTTATCGCTGTTTTAATTTGCTGCTGTCATTAATGTTTTATTTATTTATTTATTTATTTATTTTTTTGTGTTACTAATCTACTTTTGTAGCGTGTGGCGATCCCTATTCGTGTGTCAAAGACCATTGCATAAGGAACTACTAATCTTTTGTTTGCAGGTTCGAATGTCGAAGACGGAATAAACAAACATTGTGCTTGTTTTTCTTTCATAGATTAGCAAACATTTGATTTTGGTGCATATAAAAAGAACTCATGTCTTCTATGATTGATTGTGCTTGCAGAATGGTAGGTGAGTATGCTCTCACTTGGTGAAAACCTTGTGATTAGAAAACTAGACCTATTCTTATCTGTTATTTACCCTGACTTGGTATATCAGAGTATCCTCTCCCCTCGCGCTTTCGAGCGATCTTGGGTGTAAGAGAAACGGTTACTGACTCTAGAACTTGGGCCTGTTCTGGTGGGAAAAAGTACTCACCCTAGGACTCCATCGTACCGGGTAGCACTCGACACTGGTGGACGCGTACCAGATATTAAAAGTGGGTTCTGGGGAAAGCCTGAAGAATCACGCAGTGTGGTTCCGGTTTGTGATGGATCCGAAGTGACTCGGGCCAAGCATGGATCATGTCTCCCACTTAACTAACGTCTTAATTAAACACCTCTGTCTTAGTGTCCAAATCGCTCATCAATGCTATTTTGGTATATGTGGTATATGTATCAAGTTCAAGACACTACCATCGAACTTTGAGTAGAGATAGCAATTCTTGGATGTCAATACCCAAAGAATCTGAATTTGGTGCTCAATGACGCGCACGAGCCGCGTGGAGGGAGCCAAATGCCACCAAAAAAATTCTAAGCTATCCGCCTCGAGAAGGAAAGGTGTTTATCACCAACTGGGGTATATCGGCACACTAAGTATACAAACCCTTGGCCTATTGGCCTTTTAGATCGTGCTTGTCTTATGTGTGTTTGTTTACACCCAAAACATTGTGCTTGTCAAGTGCTTGTTGGATTTTTTTCAAAACATTATACACAATATTCACAAATCTGGACACAAACAATCGACCTTGGACAACTCAGACTTTTCAACAAGACATCAAAACACAATCTCAGTCCTCATTTTGAACTTAGACTTGGTATTGTCCATCATAGTCCTCATTTGGTATCTAGACTTGGCATTGGTCATTTTCCTTAGTCAACATCTTCATTGTCACCTTAGCATTTGGCATCCTTTCTTGACCAATTTTATCACCTTGCATTAGTCATTTCCCTTAGAAAAACATCATTATCACTCTGCATTTAACAACATCATGACATCCACCACCTTGTCTTCCCTTCACCAAGATATGGATAGGCTTGCTAGTAAAATCGAATACGAATTACTCTATAGAGGTCAATACCAAGAAGCCTCAGACTTTAGGAGACAATTTATCCAAGCCAAAAATCAATGTCCTTCGTACCAACAACCCATCAGTCCTAGTCCTCCGTCCATCTACCCTCACTACCAAAATTCACTTAACACAAATCCTTCCATTAATTCACAACAAATATCCACTTATCACCCTTATCCTAACTTTGACAAGGGAAGTCAATTGTCCACTAGTCCATTCCATGTCTCCCCATCATATGCTAGTCCTTCACCTATTCATCCCGTCCAAGTCTGCATCCCTGATCAATCATCTACCAACTCATGTCAAGTCCCCACATCATACCATACCATGTCCAAGTTCTATGTCCCTTCTTTCAATCAATCTTATACCTAATCTAGTCAAGTCTCCATGTCATATCTCTACTAACAAGCATCCAGCCCAAGACTTCCATGATATATCTGTCTAAGACTTATGTCCTATCTTTTGTCTCCTCACATGCTACTTCCGGGGCCCAAGTCCCTATATCCTATCTCGAATTTTTCATATACTAGTCCAGCCTAAAGTTCCTAATGTCTCTATCCTAACTTTTCTAAGTCATCCTCTGTGTTACATCTAGTCATGAAAATATTGCTCAAAGTTTTCAACTTCATTGTCTAAACTTGAGGATACATGTCAAAATGAAAGCCCAAAGCATAACCTTATAATGTCACCCTCATGTCAAGAACAAAGTAGTCTATCCCATGACCCTATCTTAAACTCCATTCAGAGAGTCCCTCAAGACAATCATGACATCCAAAACACACCTATCCATGACAACCCCATCTTTGAACGAGACCCTATCATTGACCAAGAAGTCCAAATCCATGACAACCCCATCTTTGACCAAGACCCTATTGTTGACCAAGAAGTCCAAAATGATCCACTCCTTGACCTTTACGCCATTCATGATCAAACACTTTCCAATCCTATACAGGCCTCGACTATTGATAGTTTCCAAAATGAGACACTTGCCTCCATTACACACATAGACGATATTCCTCAAGCAAAAGAGTATTCCAATATGGACATATTTGAAAATGATCAAGCTATAGCTAAATTTACTGGAATCTATAACACTGACCATCATGATGGCTTCGACATTGACTTGGAAGTACCAACAGAATCATCTGAACCTGACATGTCACAAGATCAGGCCAAAGATATCAGTCAGGAATATGTCCAATATGACAATGAAGCTAAGACACTTTATCAACTAGGGTCATCTATCTTTGTCAGAGCAGGCTTTCTTGCAGACAAAAATATTACAAGTGACAGTATCCACATACCTAATGATGTGTTAGCATCTTGCTTTCAAAACAACAAATACCCCATCGCAAATAGAATCTATCAATGCATGCAATATCGCGCTAAGGACTAGGCATGAGCAAGGCATTCAAGAAACCAATACAAACCCAAAAGTAAACATAAAACATCAAGGTCTTGGCTATTCTTCTACCAAAGAATCAAATTACGTCGCTGGTACCTCCTCGAGCATCGGGGCAACTCTTGTCGTGATACAAACATCAAAATGAAGTCCATGAGAAATCCTTGTCATAAGATTGTTGCCAACACCCCCTCCACCCACACCATAAACCATCATTCTATCATGAATCAACCTCCCCTTTGGGACCAACAAAAACAAAAGTTTTACAAATCAAAAAATCAAAATCAAATGTCAAAGGCCATTGAATCAAACAAAAAGACAAGTGGACAAATGAGATTAAAATGGATCCCAAAGAAAGATGGATCAAACAAAGACACCAAGTCAAATACAAAAGTCAATCACAATGTGGAGCCACAAGACAAGAAGACTCCCACATATAACACATGTCCACCTCCTTCAAAATGGTCATCAAACAAGGCATATAAAGGTGTTGGTTCCAAATACCATCCCTCTAAAATCCGTCATCCACCATACCAAGTTTGGAAAATAAAAAGTGATTCGTCCAAACGTCCAAACGTCCAAACAACCTTTCCATGTCCACCATCATTTGTCATAATCCTACATCTCACCTAAAGTCCAAAAATCCTACGTCACAAATCCGTCACATCATGATAGCAACTCTTACTATTAAGGACTTCATATTACATGTGCATTTTGGATAAGACCTAACCTAGTATCTAAAGATCAGCAAATGACGCTGACGGGCCTGTATAATAAGTGCTATGATCCCACAAGACAACCTTCAACAAGGTCATTGGCATATCATACCCGGGCCTCTTACACGGCAATCACAAGGATCTGCATACCAAGTAAGTTATCTAAAGCATCCAGGCTATCCACAAAATCAGAAATACAAAAAAAATTAAAAAATTAAAAAATCATCACCCTGATGAAAACCTGGCAAACAGGCGTCTTGGTGACACCAAAAAAATCAAAAAGCCAAGAAAATAGTAAAGAGAAAAATTTCATCCAATGGTGAAAACCTGACAAACAGGCACCCTAGATAAGTACCATGATGAAAACCTGACAAACATGCATCATGTATAAAATAAATCATCTATGTGGACTCTTACACTTGGGGGCAAGTCGTCTCATTTCCCATGCCTTCCTCATGACATTGACATCCATCTAAGCCATATCATTTCCATCCATTTTCCCACCTACCTTGGTCTTGACATAAAACTGACACACATAAATCATGCTTTGGAAAAAATCTTGACATGTCTATTCTTCGGTCATACACGATTCATGAAACATCATGTCATCATGTCATTGACTGTCATAGTCTTATTGTCCTTATATGACATAGTCCTTGAAAACCATATGACATTCCATTAGTCTCATGTCTCCCGTCTTTTACCAAGGCCACCCCATATCCTTTCATGCCTGTCAACTATCTTGGCTTTCCCTTGTCAAATAGTTTAAGGATAATCATCATCCCATCTAGTCCTCACCAAGTCATTCTAAATGCAACGAGTCTAATCTGTACAAGCACATTATCCAAAATTTTACTTGACTGCGTTCCTGGCCCGGCTGTAGACCTCCATACTTTTATCACATTATTGTCATCGTCCTCATGTTGTTTCGGGATGCATCCTTCCCACGTCAAACAACGTTGTCATCACCTTTCAATTGGTATTAAGCTTGACTAGGGGCATAATCATGTTTGTCCTTGGATTCTCATGTGTAGGAATCAGTCATATGCATTTGTCATGATCCTCTTAAACGTCAAAATCCAAAAAAATCATAAAATGACAAAAAGACAAAAACATCATAAAATGTCCTGAAGAAAGACCAAAAACATCATAAAATGTCCTAAAAAAGACAAAAAAATCATAAAATGTCCTAAAGAAAGACCAAAAACATCATAAAATGTCCTGAAGAAAGACCTAAAAATCATAAAATGTCCTAAAGAAAAACATAAAAACATCCAAATCAATGTCAAAATCCTAAAAATGGAGTCAATGTCAGTCATGTCAGTCAGTCCATGTCATTGTCGAACTACGTTGTCTCTACGCATTTGCTACGTAGGAAAGGCCATTAGTCGATGAGTCCCCGAGACATTAGGTCAGTCCTTTTAGGTTGGTCCAAATAAAATCATGGCATTTGTCACAATCGTCACATCAATCAAATAAGTCAGACATAGTCAAACTTAGACACAAGATAGTCATTCAAAATGTGAATGTCAAAATTGGTCAAAATCAGATAGCATAGTCCAATCAATCATATAGTCAACATCAGTCAACTTGCCAAAACATATTACTCAAAACAATGTTAGTCTCATCACTCTTTGGTCCTCTTCAAGATGTGTCCTTCTTGGAGTTAGACCTCGTCAAAATGTCCTTTGCCTTTTCAGGATGTGTCCTTCTTGATAATAGGCCTTGTCAAACCGTCAACACCGTCAAATTGGCAAAGCTCTTAAATTGTCAAAACTGTCAAACCGACAAGAATTCAATCTTTGGCAAACAAACATTGGCAAACAAAATAAAATGGCTGTTAATCTTTTTGGTCTATCTTGTCTTATCTTTTGACTATCTTGGCTATTTTTTCTTATATTTTTATTGTCTTGTCTTTTTTTTGGTCATGTTACTAGCTACCTCGAGGATGTCCCATGAAGGATTTAGAGGTGTGATGATGTCTCTGGCCTATTTTATTTTCTTTTGGTATTTGTTATTACGTGGATTGTCTTGACAAAAGGCTGGAACCTTCACCCTTAGTATGAGTTAGGACATTCCTTGTGCATTGTCTTTCAAATGGATGACCTTGCACACCTTGGTCTACGTCATATCATGGTGTTTGTTGTCCATTTGTGTCATTTTTACTGCCCAATGATGATTAAGAGCAATAAATATTAGTCCTATGGCAATGTTTTGAAGGATTTGGTCTAGGAACTAACATGCATCTTCTTTAGTCGTTTCATCTTCTCTCGCTCGTCTCATATAGGCATTGCATCCATATCATCATCCATATCTTTTGCACTAACATTTCTTTGTCTCTTCATATTCTAGTCTTCTAATCAATTTCGAGAGCACACCCATGTTCTTGGAACCTGTCTGTCCTCTCGAGGGGGCATACCGCAACCCTCCTCGTCATTCTTCCTCATCTTATTTTGCACTGGGGCATATTTTTGACTTATTTTCTTTGTCACAATGCAACATGCTACATTATGACAAAGAGGGGCAAAATGTAGACACTTAAAAATGACCTAGGCCTGCAAACTTCTATTTTAACCACTTTCGTCCTAGCATAATTAAAACATTTAATTATGTCCTTGGTCCACATTCGACTAATTAAATAATTCATAATTGATTAATTAATTCATGTCTTTGTATTCTTCATGATTATTAAATAAATAAATTTTATTCATTTATTAAATACGTCATTACTGGCTAAGTCTTCCCTTAATTAAATAAATTTCTTAATTTATTTAATTCCTCTTTGTCATATATTTCTTCCGATTATTAAATAAATAAATTCTTATTTATTTAGTATGTCACTAACTATCTTAATTAAATAAATTGATTAATTTATTTAATTAATTAATCTCATCTCCTAAATTAAATACTAAATTTAATTATTTAATTGCCAATTAATATTCTTCATTTTAAATAAATTAAATTATTTAAAATGTCATGTCAATCTTAATCAAGCCGCCTTTTGATAAATAATCCTAAAAGATTATTTATTATTCAACCATAATTTGGAATTATTTTAATTCAAATTAGTAATATCTTCCAAAAATCATAATCGGGCAGATTCTGATTTTCCAAATCTTATCTTCACCAATATCTTATCTCTTTGATTTTTTGAATCTTGCAAATCGTGCAATCTTATCTTCTTTGATTTTCAAAAATCTTTTATTTCTTTAATTATTTGTCTCATTTATTCTCCACCTGGGCTTATCCAATTTTATTTTGACTGTTCGATTAAAGACTTTGCCCTAACCCTAATTAGGGATTCTCAGGTTTAATCTGGATCGTTCATTTTAGGTTATCATCATTAATTTATCTCATCCGTCCATTCGAAATGGCATTTTCTATAAAATTCCATCTTCCTCTCGCTTTTCGATTACACACACATGCTGACATTTTGCATAGTTATTATAGGCATTTGCTCTCACACTTAGTTTGTCAGATGCAATTTCATTATTTATTATTATAGTCATTTAATCACTTTTGGCATTTGTTTTAGACATAGGCATTGGCAATAGGCATAGGCATTTAGATTTTGAATAAATCCTTCAAAACTTGCTTTAGTCTTGTCATTTGTCATAATTGCTCATACACGAATCTAAAGGCAACATTTTACTACAAGCTAGGAGGTGTAACGAAGGTAAAGCATGGAAGAGGAAGACTTATGGTAATATCGTTCCTTTTGTTTTCATCATTTTTCCTTTGTGTTTCGTTATTTTCAATGGATTTTAGTGTTATTGATCTAACCATTTAACAAATCTGATTTTTCCCTTGATTACACATTGAAAAATGACGTATGCACTTCTCTCGCGCTTTATAGCAATCTTGAGAATCAAAAATCCTTTTTTGTGATTTTAGGTTGAGATAAATAAATCACCTCCACACTTCATTTTGGGTTTAAAATTGAACAAAATTTTGTGCTAGTGTGAGTAGAGCATTATTGCATACATTCTCTCTCTTTGTTGCAAACAAAGATTGATCGAGTTACGGATATTGTCTTTACTCACTTTTGTTTATCTTAGAGGGCTTGCCTTGGGGAAAAAATACTCACCCAAGGGAATGACTCAACCGGTAACACTCTAAAGCCAAGAGTATTTCCAACTGGGATATAAATGTGGGTATTGGAATAAATGCCAATATCACGTGGTTGGCTTCGACGAGATGGATCTGAAAAGGGACGTTTGTTGTATGGGTCAATCTCCATGAACGGAAGGTCCTAATTAAAACCCATGTTTTAGAATTGACAAAATCCTTGATCTATTTTTTGGTGCAAGAACGGTTGTTTTGAAGCTGCCCCACACTTTTACGATCTTTTAGTAGAAATGGAAAGCATGCCATGGGAGTTTCATGGGTGTTGATGCTTGGCTGCCCCGAATGATGTTAATGAGCCGTGGAGGGGAGCCAGTGGGGTCAAGCATCTAACCATTCGCTAAAGATAAGCGTAGCTGGACTTGTTTAAGTGGGAATCCAACAAATATTTTCTTCCATATCCATAGGGTTGTACTTAATCCTGGTTACAAAATGCTTTGCTTGTTTGAAAAACTCTTGGAAACAAACACTTAAACATCATCATCAAAATTTCAAACCCTTTAGGAGACAAATACAATTGACCCAATCCATATGTTATTGCTTGCCCTTGGGATTCTATCCTTAGAGGTTTCTAAACATTTGGATTACATTTCAATTTGTCTACTAAAGTTAAAAAATAGGTAACCCTTGCCTTGAATTCATCAAATTTCCACATAACATACTTTGTGGGATTCGAAGAAATTAAGACATTGGACATCTAGCTTGAAAAAACCTAATCAAAGAAAGCGTTTGTGGTAAAATAAAGTCACTAAGAAAAGCTAAACAAAATGAACTCACATGTGTTGAAACCTCATGATTTCCAAGAAGTCAAATCCCAAAACGAAAGTCCTTGATTCAAAATCTGGTAATGTATGATCAAATTGAACCACTTTTTGGTTATAAAGGTCTATAGAAGCATTGCATGTTCTTCAATACCAAGGTTTTAGGTAAACAAAGTGTCATTTTTAGGTTCATCTTAGGATCAAAATAAAATCAAAATCCTTTTTTCATCCATCCTTCAAACATCAAATCGAAAATCATCTCACCATCACCTTTTGAGAAATCTTGAAACTATCCTTCATGCTAGACTTTTTGGCAAAAATCAAAATCATCAAATCCTTGAGACAAAATCCTTGAAATCTTTATCAAATCATCTTTGGCTAGGTATGTGTAGATGCATCCTTTTGCATATGCTTAGTCAAAGTTATCAAACCATCTTTTTTAGCTAGGTATATGTAGATAAATCCTTCTTCATATGCTTGGTTAAATTATCATCTTGTTTGAATAGGTGTGGGTAGATGCATCCTTCTCCCTACACATATTCAAATTATCATCCTTTGAGAAAATCTACCCCTTAGATAATCATCCAACATCTTAGGGTCTATTTGTTTAATCAAAGCAAACCAAAATCAATCAAATCAAGGGCAATTCAAAGAATCAAAAATCAAAATCCTAAACATGTCTGAAAGTCCTAAAATTCTAGCATTCCCCTCAAGATTTATCAAAAGATCAAAACATCCACATCATCCATCTCTTTCGTCATCATATCACCTTTCAATCCTCAAGATATCCTAAAATTTTCTCTTTTGTGCATAAGGTAAAGATCAATCCAAAGAATTGGAGATTCATCTCCCATATTCTTGAAAATTGATCCTTGTTTTATGGTTCAAACTAGATCTCAATACAAGAACATGGAAGTTGACAAAGAAACACCCGCTTCAAGTGACCTAAGACAAACAAATGTCGAAATGAATCCAGTCGAATCAAGCAATCCTTTGACTATCTCATCATCACAAAACCCACAAGAGGAAAACCAATGAGAAGATTTTACCCTTGGGATGTCGCATGAAGAAATAAATGAAATGCTCCAAAATCCAGAAAACCATAAAATCATCAACATCATGATAAGGCTTAACCCTTCACTATACATGCTCTAGCTAGAAAAACAAGGGGCCAAATTACCTTTTGATTTTGACATGAGTACTATAGTGGAGACATATTTACCTCCAATCTCATCCACCATCCCCATCTCATCTACACCCCCATCCCAAAACATCACTCAAAACATTCTGCAAATCACATCTTTTTCTCCAACCCAACCCAATGTCAATAAGGGTAATGCATTTCTTAATGCTATTCAAACACACCCCCTTGTTAATAATCAAGACATGGATGCAAACACCATTTTGGAACAAAACATACCCCAAAATCCATAACATAAGTATGTCCCTCTCACTTTCCATAATCCTAATGATCCATCATCATCATCCTTCTGCGCAACACCTCAAGCTTCTCTCCTCACAAATCCACAAGAGGAAGGTGACATGTTCGGACTTGGGGGCATTTTCGACACCACAACATTTTCACAAGAACTCACATCCCTCACATTTTCACCCCTCCTACCATTACCACCATTATCCACACCTTTACTTGGTTTAGGGCTCCAACCTTTACCAAATATCAATCAAACCAACATTCCAAACACCAACCAAAATATCACGCCAAACTCTCAAGACTTGTCATTGATATCGCAACAATAGATGACAACTACACAAGCAATCGCAACATCATCAACCACCCCCCTAACATCGCAAATCATGGTCTCTCAAGAACCAACCACATCAACAACACAATTCACCACTCAAACCACCACATCAACAACACCATCCACCACTCAAATCACCAACACGACATCACCGCTCACCACCACCACCCCCACCACCACCAACTTACAACATATCAAGCCAATACAACATGGCATTGCAAGTAGCTCAACAAGCTACTTTTCAAAGGGGATTCCTACAAGTTAAAAAGAAAAAATCCGTGCAACTAGCTGCTCAGCAAGCTACTCAAGCTGCCCAAGCTACATTACAAGTGCAACAGGCTGCACAATCCCAAGCTTTATTGCAACAACAACAACAACAACAAGCCGCTCAAGCTGCTCAAGCAACCCAAGTCGCATTACAAGCACAAAAGGCTACTCAAGCCCAAATTCTATTACAACAACAAGTGGTCCAAGCACAAGCCCAAGCACAAGCAGCGTAAGCACTATAAGCTCAAGCTCAGGAAAACACCCAATATCAAGCACAACACGCACAAGTACATGCACAAATTCTTGTACAAAAATAAGCAACACAACTGCGAAAGCAATAAAACAATATCAAGAGCAACAAGAAGCAGCCCAATTGGTAGCCCAACAACAACAAGCACAACAACAAGCACAAAAACAAGCAATCTTAGCGCAACAACAACAAGAACAACAACAAGCATTATTTATACAGTAGCAAGTGCAAGCATACCTGGCTCAACAAAATGTGCAAATACCATCAAATAACACACCAACCAACCCACCCATCCAACCCACAATTGAAACACCCTAGAACACCTTCATCCCACCCCCTGATCCACAAAATGATGTAACGACATAAATTAGGTTGCTCTCGTAACAAGTGCTCAATCTTCAATCAGGGTGAACAACAAAAACACCAAGCAACTTGTGTCCCTATCCATTTGACAGGAGCCTAGTGATGAAACCATTCCCCAAGGGATTTGAGATCCCCAAGTTTGACAAATATCAAGGGACAGGAAACCCTGAAGATCACATCAGGGAATTTCAGGTTCATTGCATGGAAGTCGCATACGATGATACTTATCTGATGCGCCTATTTCCTAGGAGTTTGGTTGGCCACGCTATGGAATGGTTCTCTCGCCTACCTACAGGCATGAGAACATTCCAAGAAATTATAGACGCATTCATTAAAAATTATGCATGCAACATTGCAATGGATGTTAGTCTAGAAGAACTCTCAACTCTAAAACAAGGTAAGAATGAATCATTCGCTTCATTCCTACAATAATGGTGATCCAAGGTCAATCGGAGAAAATGGACCATGCCCAAAGAACAATAAGTTTGCACCATTATATCCAACCTTGAAAGCCTCTTGGCATTTCATCTCAAGGTACAAGGGATCACCACATATGACTAGTTGATCTCCAAGGCGCTCAGCATCGAACGAGCCCTTATGACACAACCC
>VDFB02144580.1:0-15964 GCA_007258455.2 Sequoia sempervirens | reverse complement strand
TCCATTTTCTTTCACATAAATTCTCTCCACATGGGATGAAAACATGTCCATGTTCACACTATGAAGATAAGGAGCATTAAACAAGAAAAAATTGTATTCATTTTCACACTCACTAACATGAGATTCACCATTACTTTCATTTCTTGGATACTCCACACATGGATTAAGAATTTATGTAGTATCAACACACTCTGAAACTTTATTGTCATGTGAATCAACAAGGTCTTCAATATCATCCATGGGTAATAATGTTAACTTGAAATCCATATACTTGTCACAATGTGCTATTTGATCAGTCCAAATGGAATCCCTAATTTCAACATCATGTACATCATCATCCTCTTCATGTATCTCAAAAATTTCCATTTCTGCTTCATATAAACAATCATGAGGAGCAAGGGCATAAGCAAGTTCATTAACATATTTATCATTTGTAACATTGTGTTCAAAATGAGCAAATTGGACACACATATGCTTGTCTTCAAGTTCTTCAACATTCACAGAATTGACATGCTCTATTGGTGACAAACCTAGGTTACATTCCAGGTATGCCTAAAGTGTAATTTGTCCCTTCACTTGTGAGCAAGTGACTTCATGAGCACTTGTGTCATTACATCCTTCGTGTGAATGAAATACATCTAAGTCATCTATATTAGGGAATTCATATTTCTCAGAAGAATAATCAGATTTGTTGTCATTGAAATCCTCATCACAAGAAGAATCATCCCTACACAAACCATTCTCAAATCCTCTAGAGTGCTTGTATGGACTATTGTCTTCAATGTCTTGATCACTGATTTGTGATGAGATGTCATCAACATTATCATTATTTTAACAAATCAATACATGATATTCAGTGACATCTTGGATCTCTTCTACTTCTTCATCACCTAAGTTATTGCAGGAAGAATTTCCATGCATGTCAATCTTGTCATCATGCCATGTGTCTTCATCCTCATCACTGTTGTATGGATCTGCACATATGCTGGCTGTGAGCTGATTACAGTTAATATCCTCATCCATACGACACAAATCTTCATCTTCTGATACCACATTTTGTGCATAATTACATTGGGCTTGTTCAACATTCTTTATCCAATCAAATACCTGATCCAAACTGTGAGGCTTCAATTCCTTCGGTAAAGAACTTAGCCTAGTATCATAGATTTCACAAAATAGATCAATACACATTGAGTCATATGGTCTAAAATTTATGGGTATTTTCAGAAAGGCATCCAAAAAACTTGAAAAAAAATAATGAGATGATTCTTCTTTGAGTCTTTTCATTTTAGACAATCCCTAAACAAAAGATGTTTGATCAACATTGGTCAAATTTTGATGGCATTTAACATGGAGCTCACCATGTCTTGCATGTTGTGATGATGGAGAGATCATAACAACAACAACATTACCATTTTGACAAGAATTTATATTATCTGACCCTTGAGTTCTATTTGCATGAAATGTGTTAGGATGGCCAACACTCACAACCCTATTTCCTTTCATTATTGAATATCTCAAGTTTCTCTCAATATCCATAGCATTTTGATATGCTTGGTGCAGGGTTGTAGGCTCCTTGTCTCTTAATAGATAATTCATATTTTTGTCAAATGCACCTAAGTACACGACCAAACATTCAGTATCATTTGGTCTTATGTTTTCAGGGATCTCTCTTATTATCTTCACAAATCAAAGATTGAATGCAAGGACCAACTCATCTTTATTTTTATGGATTTCCAGAAAGTTTCTTCTCACCACACTTGGATTTTCCCTTTCACCAAATTTTTCTACAAAGGCTATGATAAACTAATTCCATGAAGCTATAAAACATGCTGGAAAATATGATAACCAATCCCTAGCATCATATTTCAAAGACCGAACAAATAGTTTCATGACGACATCCTCATGGTTTACCTCATAATCATCCATCAAATCCAAGAATGTCTACAAATGCTTAGAAGCTGATTTTGAACTTTTCCTTGTGAATTTGGGAAAATGCTTGTTAACATTTTTAGGAATAAGGTTTGGGAAACCTTTAATGCCACTATAAGCCAATGGCATATACCTTTCAATAACAAAATCCCTTTGAGGTCTTGATAAAAACTACTTCCCCTGCATACTTTTACTTGCTATTTCACAGGGATAACCTCTAAAAGGTAGAATTCAAAGTATAACATACTTCTCAAATCATTACAGATTAGAAGTATGAAAATAACTACTACCATTCCCCTTCTTAATGCAATATCATCTAATAGGGAACCATTTGTGATCTTAAGTCTTGAGAATTTCTCATAAAATTCTTTCAAATAGAATAATGCTTTCTCTAAAGTTATGAGAATACCTGGAAACTTTGTAACAATTGTTAACCTTTCTTTCTAACTGCAAATTCTACAAATCTACAAATCTTCTTAACAATTCAATTGGTTCTTTAGATAGAGTCGCTACCTCTTTTGATAGAGGAATAAACTTCAAGAAGCAATGAAGCTTGTTTTGGGTTTTCTCCAGCAACGGAGTCACTCATAAATCCTTTGAACTTTGCTGCAACAAAATATTTACCAGGTCCAAGAACTTCTCAATTATTTGAACAAAGATTTTTAGATACACCAAATATTTGACTCTATTCAAATGGATATTTTTCTGCCTCTCCCCAGTAGATTCGCCATTTTGTTGGTTCTTTTTCCAGCTAAGCCTCAAAATCTTGTAAAGGGAAGCCAACCCTTATACTCGAGAAACTTCAAACCTAGTGGCTAACTAACGGGTGAAGAGTTTCAGGCTCTTACCCCTACTCTTTAGGCTTTGTAGGACCAATGAGGGTGTTCATTATTGTGTCCATTTGATATTTCAATTCCTCAAGAACACTTCAACACACATATTTGTTCCTACTCAATGCAAATAGATATTATTTGTTGATGGCTTGGTAGACCTTTAAGAAAATAACTACTTGATGCTAGGAAATGAATAACTCTTTATAACACATACATCATAATTGGAAGATTTAACAATTTATAATTTTATTCTCATTTGAATTCCAAATATGAAGTATAATCAACTCAATTGTTTCATTATTGTCAAAAAATGGGCCAGTGCTTCATCAACTGGGTAAATGGAGTCAAGTATGCAACAACCAGTAATATATCAGCTACTGAATTAATAAACATGTTGATTATTGTCATAAAGGTTTGCAATATGAAAACTCACTGTGCCTGCAACAAAACTTCTTATCAAATCCTAAGCAACTCTTTACAAATCTGTGACTCCCCTCAAGCATTTAATTATCTCTTTGAGTTAAAGCCAAAACAAAGCCACACATTCAACTGAACCATTGAAGATGAACGAAAAGACCTTGATATTTTCATTCATAATTTGCAAAAGAGAATAGAAAGGAGAGTATTGTCCTAGAACTAAAAAATTCTTCAATATTAGTAACTTTATAAAACTAATTTAAGATTGTTACATGTAACCCCTAACCAAGACAATGTATTGTCCCATTCATTTACACCATTTACAGTATGCTTCCAATTTGAGAAAATTTCTACCTAGACTCCTATAAACTTCAAAATCGAATCCTTCCAAATGATAGAAGAATAAGAAGATAAAGAAAAATAAAAGACATAGGAGCAACCCTAAAATGAATCTGTAAAAGACAACTGACAACTTCATCTTCGTTAATCTACAATAAGAAAACTGAAAATCCTCTCTTATCTCTTCCCTCCAATACAATAAACTATGCTTCTGAATATTTCCCATTTTACTCTTTCAACAGAAAATTCATCTACTCGTGAAAATCATTCACCCAGCTCCCTTGCAGTTGAAAATTTATGTTGCTCTTCTAGTAAAAGCTCTATTTATTTCTTTGTTCTTATTGTCATATTTCACCTTCAACCAATAAAATCATTATTCATAAAATGAATAATAAGTTCACTTTATAACCCACCTTCCTGTGCCACTTTTATCTTCTCACTTTTCATTACCATATTAATCTCCAACATTGAACTTCTCTATCCATTTATGCCCATAGTGTTTTAAATATTCTATTTAAAACACTTACCCATGAACCATTTAATTTTCACCTTACAATGGTGATGACCTTCTAAAAGTATTTACCCTAGGCGCCAAATCTCTTTTCCCCTCGTTCCCTTTTAAATTTGCATATTACTTAAAGTATTTTCTTTTGAATCTTTCTCGAGCTTTACTTTTCGTTTTCACCTTAAAAAAATTTACCCATAAAGGCCCCACCACATCTTTCTCTTCAATATAGCTCATCACCAGTCTTCAGGGAAAATGGGAGCAACAACCCACCATCGCTCATCGTTGGTTCATTTGGAAAATAGGAGCTCCAACGTGTGATGGAGTGGCCATGGGTGATGTACCATTAAAATGCCCTAATTCCTCTTTCATTGATGGGATCCCTCTGTTTGCTAATGGCAACCATTTGATTTGTAGCATTTACATTTCCAAACGAATGTCAAAGCTGCCTCTTTCGTTGAATCCATCAGAAAAGCTTGGCTGGTTTGATCATTTCTGTTGTTTCGAGCCTCTTCCTTTACTTGCATTTGCTTGAAATTTTTCTGAGGACTTTTCAACAAATCCATTTCATGCATATCGACATTCACCATGGCATTCCACTCCTAGCAACACAATCTAATTAACTCAAACAAATTAAATGCATTCTCACTGTAGCATAGACCTTCCCCTCTTCAAGCCAATCTATTTCATTATGTAACAATAGCTCCATTCTGTAACAAATAATTTGCATGCCCTATTCATTCGATACATTTTCCAACTGCAAGGTAGACAAATATTTGATGCATCTGCCTATGTTTTGGTGTTTTGGTTCCTCCTTTGCTTGGCAGAGAAATCAAACAGAATTCATCTTTCCTCAATGCTTTGATGGAGGTCTATACCCTACTCAAATAAAACTCATCGCTAAATCCCCAAGCATCGCTGATTGCCTCCTCCAATTTCCTTCGATGGGCGATGAGTTCTTTGCAGTGAAAGTCGTGTCTCAGCCAATCAAAAGCAAGAATTAAACTTTCTTATGATTAAAAAAATTTGAAATGTATTTACATTTTCCCTAAATGCCCTTTTTACAAATACACAATATTTAAAATATTCACAATATTTTAAATATTGACATTTGAGAACTTTAGAAAATAGGCAAATTTTAATTATGCCTGTAGGCCAAATGGAAAAATTTCACTGCGCACAAATGGTGAGCCCTAGAGTCGAGAATATTTGCGTGCAGCCATAATCAATGATTTAGAGAAAACCCATTTCCTCCAATTTTTCCTAGCCCTTAAAATTTAGGTACCTCCTTTGTAAATTGGCCCTTGGGACGTGTTAGCTGTGACAAAAGTACATTAAAATAATTTATCAAATGACCTTCAATCTTGATGAAAATGGAGCTGTAGATATTTTAGACCAAATCAAGAAATGGGTTATCATTAGAATTGCAAAATTTGCCACTTTCTGGAACACCATTTTTGGCTATGTCGCAATCAGAAAGTAATTAAATAACCCATCAGAACTTATCCTGGAGGCACGAAATTGAACAAGCGTGTAGACATTTGACCCAAGAATGCAGTGCAATAAATGTCTTGGTAAAAGGGATCATAAGGTGAAATATATTAATCAACAAAGTTGCTTAGTTATACTTTTTCTACAACTACACTTTTTCAGAACCAATTAAAACTCACCAAGTCACTATTTTGCAAAACTGTCAAATCAACTTTTGGGGGGCTGCCACTGGAAACATAAGTTCATTAAGGTACAATGAACAAGTGTGCGAGAGGGATTTACTTGAATCATCACTCTTCACGAGATACCGAGGGTCAAACTTGACCTCCTCGAAAAGTTCTAAAAATGCAGGTGTAAAAACAGAGCAAATTGCACTTGTTTTTGATTTGTTAAAAATAGAAAATCAAATCTTGAGGCTCTGGAACTAGACATGAGAGTACAAAAATGTATGGAGAATGGATAGCAACAATCCATTCATCATGACAACCATCCAATTGCAAAATATAAGCTCGAACGAGAGGCCACTTCACAAAACTAAGAGTTTGCAAACAATAGAAAAGTGTTAAAACCCTCCAACTTCGCTTTTCAAAACCCTGCCAAAACTCATCATGGGAAGCTGAAAATTGACACGCACATTCACATATGTCACACGAGTGTGTTCACAATGGGGTTTTGCATGGAAATCAACTGGCTCCGAAATATGAGCCTCCAAATTAGGTCATTTGGGCACATTTTTCAAGTGCACTTCTGAGAGTGCAGAGGCAAAGTTTTCAATAGGGGCACTTCAAATTTGTAGAATTTGAAGGTGCCACCAGTGGCTCTGACTGGGAATGTATGCCCCTGGTGGGCATAGCAAGAATCTAGATCTCTGGAGAGTAGACCAAATGCTGAGTCCATTGAGTGCTCTCAAACAGCTCCTTTATTCAATTCTTACCTCTATCAAATACCAATCTGTTAAAGGAGTTGATCTCCCTCAACTCATGCTTTCCTCTGTCATACCACAACAACATGAGTGACTACACCTCTACAAACACAAGTGTTAAGCTGTCTTCATACAAGTGTAAACTTGCTCTCTATTTGGCTTTGTTGTCACATGGAAACCAAATAACATAAACCACATTACTTCCATTCTCTTTATTTTTTGATTTCATAGCAAGTGGCAACATTTGAGGATAATGATCAAGGCCACATGAAAGCTCAGTCTTATCACATTGACTAACTGCCTCAAAATGATCATGGTCAAAGAAGGTATCATGTCTCAAATAATAACGTGCAATCCTCCTATTTACTGAGCAATGAATGCTCACACCTTTGTAATTCCTTAAACTGAATTGCCTCATAGGCTATTTTGTCATCACACTCAGTTTGCACATCAAACTTAAAAATTTCATAAACAATTGGTTGTGTACTATGCAAATCATCTTCAAATATGTCAAAAGTAAAAGATACATATTCTGGAGCATCCTTATAGTGATTACTACATCATGAGCACATTTTTTGGCATTTTGGTTAAGGTATATCAGAATACACCTTGTTGTCATAGAAATGGAGATCATATGCATCATCATCATTCAACTTGATGTAGAATACCTCAAGAGTGGGCTCAAACAATCAACATCAGCAGGGACAATAGAAAGACACTCATGAGCATTCAAAACTTCATGTGCAATATCAATTGATATGTGGGCCGACCCAAATGTGAAAGAATCATTGCTATCTAAAAATTCGGCATTAGCAATAGAACAAAAATCTCCATTTTCTTTCACGTAAATGCTCTCCACATGGGATGAAAACATGTCCATGTTCACACTATGAAGATAAGGAGCATCAAATAGGAAACAATTGTATTCAATTTAACACTCACTAACATGAGATTCACCATTACTTTCATTTCTTGGATGATCCACACATGGATTAAGAATTTCTGCAGTATCAACACACTCTGAAACTTTATTGTCATATGAATTAGCAAGCTCTTCAATATCATCCATGGGTAATAATGTTAACTTGAAATCCATATACTTGTCACAATGTGCTACTTGATCAATCCAAACTAAATCCCTAATTTCAACATCATGTGCATTATCATCCTCTTCGTGTATCACAAACATTTCCATTTTTTCTTCATATAAAAAATCATGAGGAGCAGGGGAATAAGCAAGTCCACTAACTTCTTTATCATTTCTAACATCGTGTTCAAAATCAGAAAATTGGACACACATATGCTTGTCTTCAAGTTCTTCAATATTCACAGAATCGACATGCTCTATTGGTGACAAAACCGAGTTACATTCCAGGTATGCCAAAAGTTCAATTTGTCCCTTCACTTGTGAGCAAGTAACTTCCTGGGAACTCATGTCATTACATCCTTTGTGCAAATGAAATACCTCTAAGTCATCTATATTAGGGCATTCATATTTCTCAGAAGAATAATCAGACTGGTTTTCATCAAAATCCTCATCACAAGAAGAATCATCCCTACAAAAACCATGCTTAGATCCTCCAGAGTGAGTGCTTGGACTTTTGTCTTCAATGTCTTGATCATTGATTTGTGATGAGATGTCATCAGCATTATCATTATTTTCACAAATCAATACATGAAATGGAGTGACATCTTGGATCTCTTCTACTTCTTCATCACCTAAGATATTACAGGAAGAATTTTCATGCATATCAATCTTATCATCATGCCATGTTTCTTCATCTTCATCACTATTGTACGAATCTGCACATATGATGATTATGAGCTGATTACAGTTAATATCATCATCCATACGACAAAAATCTTCATCTTCCGATACGACATTTTGTGCATAATCGCATTGGGCTTGTTCAACATTCTTTATCCAATCAAGTACTTGATCCAAATGATGAGGCTTCAATTCCTTCAGTAAAGGACTCAGCCTAGAATCATAGATTTCACAAAATAGATCAATACACATTGAGTCATATGGTCTAAAATTTATGGGGATTTTCAGCAAGGCATCTGAAAACCTTGAAAACAAATCAAGAGACGATTCTCCTTTGATTCTTTTCATTTTAGACAATCCCTAAACAAAAGATGTTTGATCAACATTGGTAAAATTTTGATGACATTTAACATGGAGCTCACCATGTCTTGCATGTTGTGATGATGGAGAGATTGGAACAGCAGCAACATTACCATTTTGACTAGCATTTACATTATCTAACCCTTGAGTTCTATTTGCATGAGATGTGTTAGGGTGGCCAACACTCGTAGCCCTATGTCCTTTCATTATTGAATATCTCAAGTTGTTCTCAATATCCATAGCATTTTGATATGCTTGGTGTAGGGTTGTAGGTTCCTTGTCTCTTAATAGATAACTCATCTTTTTGTCAAATGCACCTAAGTACATGACTAGACATTCAGTATCATTTGGTCTTATGTTTTTAGGGATCTCTCTTAGTATCTTCATAAATTGAAGATTGAATGTGGGGATGAACTCATCTTTATTTTTATGGATTTCTAGAAAGTTTCTTCTCACCACACTTGGATTTACCCTTTCACCAAATTGTTCTACAAAGGCTGTCAAAAACTAATTCCATGAAGCTATAGAACATGCTGGAAAATATGAGAACCAATCCATAGTATGGTCCTTCAAAGACTGAACAAATATTTTCATGACGACATCCACATGGTTTACCTTATCCATCAAATCCAAGGATGTCTACAAATGCTTAGAAGCTTATTCTGAACTTTTCCCTTTGAATTTGTGAAAATACTTCCTAACATTTTTAGGAATCAGGTTTGGGAAACCTTTAATGCCACTAAATTCCAATGGCATATACCTTTCAATAACAATATCCCTTTGAGGGCTTGATAAAAACTACTTTCCCTGCATACTTTTACTTGTTATTTCACAGGGAAAACCTCTAAAAGGTAGAATTCAAAGTATAACATACTTCGCAAATCATTACAGATATTGCACATTACAGATTAGAAGTATGAAAAGAACTACTACCATTCCCTTTCTTAATACAATATCATCTAATAGGGAACCATTTATAATCTCAAGTCTTGAAAAATTTCTCATAAACTTATTTCAAACAGAATAATCAAACAGAATAATGCTTTCTCTAAAATTATGAGAATACCTGGAAACTTTGTAACAATTGTTAACCTTTCTTTCTGACTGCAAATTCTGCAAATCTTGAAATCTTCCTCACAATTCAATTGGTTCTTTAGATAGAGTCGCCACCTCTTTTCACAAAGGAATAGACTTCAAGTAGCAATGAAGCTCGTTCTGGGTTTTCTCCAACAGCGGAGTCACTCATAAATCCTTTGAACTTTGCTGCAATAAAATATTTGCCAGGTCCAAGAGATTCTCAATTATCTGAACAAAGATGTTCAGATACACCAAATGCTTGAATCTATGCAAATGGATATTTCTTTGCTTCTCCCCAGTAGAGTCACCATTCTGTTGGTTCTTTTTCCAACTAAGCCTCGAAATCCTCTAAAGGGTAGCCAACCCTTATACTCGAGAAACTTCAAAGCCAGTGGCCAACTAACGGGTAAAGAGTTTCAGGCTCTTACCCCTACTCTTTAGGCTCTGTGGGACCAAGGAGGGTGTTCCTTATTGTGTCCATTTGATATTTCAATTTCTCAAGAACACTTCAATACACATATTTGTTCCTACTCAATGCAAATAGATATTATTTGTTGATGGCTTGGCATACCTTTAAGCAATAACTACCTAATGCTAGCAAATGAATAACTCTTTATAGCACATACATCATAATTGGAAGATTTAACGATTTATAATTTTATTCTCATTTGAATTCCAAATGTGAAGTATGATCAACTCAATTATTTCATTATTGTCAACAAATGGGCCAGTGCTTCATCAATTGGGTAAATGGAGTCAAGTATGCAACAACCAGTAATATATCAGCTATTGAATTCATAAACACATTGATTATCGTCATAAAGCTTTGCAATATGAGAACTCATTGTGCCTGCAACAAAACTTCTTATCAAATCCTAAGCAACTCTTTACAAATATGTGACTCCCCTCAAGCATTTAATTAACTCTTTGAGTTAAAGCCAAAACAGAGCCACACATTCAACTGAACCATTGAAGATGAACGAAAAGACCTTGATATTTTCATTCATAATTTGCAAAATCTAATACAAAGGAGAATATTGTCCTATAACTAAAAATTGCTTCTATATCAGTAACTTTATAAAACTAATTTAAGATTGTTACATGTAACCTCTAACCAAGACAGTGTACTGTCCCATTCATTGACACCATTTACAATATGCTTCCAATTTGAGCAAATTTCTACCTAGACCACTAGAGACTTCAAAGTCGAATCCTTCCAAATGATAGAAGAATAAGAAGATAAAGAAAAATAGAAGACACAGGAGCAGCCCTAAAATGAATTTTTAAAAGACAACTAGCAGCTTCATCTCCATTAATCTACAATAAGAAAACTGAAAATCCTCTCTTATCTCTTCCTTCCAATACAGTAAACTTTGCTTCTAAATTTTTCCCATTTTACTATTTCAACAAAAAATTCATTTGCCAGTGAAAATGATTCACCTAGCTCTCATGTAATTAAAAGTTATTTTGCTCTTCTAGTAAAAGCTCTATTTATTTCTTTGTTCTTGCTGTCATATTTCAAATTCAACGAATAAAATAATTATTCATAAAATGAATAATAAATTCACTTTATAAACCACCTCCCTGTGCCACTTTTATCTTCTCACTTTACATTACCATATTAATCTCCAACATTTAACTTTGCTTTCCATTTATGCCCATAGTGTTTTAAATATTTTATTTAAAATACTTACCTGTGAATCATTTAATTTTCGCCTTACAATGGTGATGGCCTTTTAAAAGTATTTACCCTAGGCACCAAATCTCTTTTCCCCTCGTTCCCTTTTAAATTTTCATATTAGTTAAAGTATTTTCTTTTGAAACTTTCTTGGGCTTTAATTTTCATTTTCATCTTAAAAAAATTACCCATAAAGGCCCCACCACACCTTTCTCTTCAATATAGTTCATCGCCAGTGTTCAGGGAAAATGGTAGCAGCAACCCACAATGAGCGATGACCATCACTCATTGCTGGTTCATTTGGAAAATAGGAGCACCAACGTGCGATGGACTGGCCTCGGGTGATGCAACATTAAAATGCCCTAATTCCTCTTTCATTGACGAGATCCCTCTTTTTTCTAATGGCGACCATTTGATTTGCAACATTTACACTTCCAAACGGATGTCAAGGCTGCCTCTCTCATTGAATCCATCACAAAAGCTTGGTTGGTTTGATCATTTATTTTATTTTGAGCCTCCTCCTTTACTTGCATTTCCTTGAAAGTTTTCTGAGGAATTTTCAACAAATCCATTTCATGCATATCGACATTCACCATGGCATTCCACTCCCAGCAACACAATATAATTCCCTCAAACAATTTAAATGCATTCTCACTGTAGCGTATACCTTCCCCTCTTCAAGCTGATCTATTTCATGATGTAACAATAGCTTCCTTCTTCAGTAAATAATTTGCATGCCCTATTCATTCAATTCATTTTCCTACCACAGGGCGGACAAATATTTGATGCAACCGCCTATGTTTTGGTGTTTTCCTCATTTGCTTGGCAGAGAAATCAAACAAAAAATATCTTTCCTCAATGCTTTGATGGAGGTCTATACCCTAGTCAAATGAAACTCATTGCTCAAGCCCCAAGCATTGCTGATTTCCTCCTCCAATTTCCTTCTGAATGGCGATGGGCGATGCGTTCTGTTCACAGTGAAAGTTGCACGTCTTGGCCAATCAAAAGCAAGAATTAAACATGCTTATGACTAAAAAAATTTGAAATGAATTTACATTTTCCCTAAATTCCCCTTTTACAAATACACAATATTTAAAATATTTACAATATTTTAAATATTGACATTTGAGAACTTTAGAAAATAGGCAAATTTTAATTACGCTTGTAGGCCAAATGGAGAAATTTCACTGCACACAAACGGTGAACCCTGAAGCCAAGATTGTTTGCATGTGGACATAATCAATTATTTATAAAACACTCATTTCATCCAATTTTTCCCATCCCTTAAAATTTAGGTACCTCCTTTGTAAATTGGCCCCCGGGACGTGTTAGCCGCAACAAAAGTACATTAAAATAATGTGTCAAATGACCTCTGATCTTGATAAAAATTGAGTTATAGATGTTTCAGATCAAAAAAAGAAATGGGTTGTCATTAGAATTGTAAAATTTGACACTTTCCGGAACACCATTTTTGGGCATGTCACGATCATAAAGCAATTAAATAACCCATCAGAGCTTATCATAGAGGTACGAAATTGAACAGTCATGTAGAAATTTGACCCAAGAATTTAGTGCAATAAGTGACTCAATAAAAGGGATCCTGAGGTGAGAGATATTAATCGACAAAGGTTCTCAGTCAAACTTTTTTTGCAACTACACTTGTTTAAAACCAATTAAAACTCACCAAGTCACTATTTTGAAAAAATGTCAAATCAACTTTTGGGGGACTGCCACTGGAAACATAAGTTCATTTAGTTACAATGAAGTTTTTTACAATAGAGCTTTACTTGAATCATCACTCTTCACGAGATATTGAGGGTCAAACTTGACCTCCCAGAAAAGTTCTAAAAATGCAGGTGTAAAAACAAAGCAAACTGCATTTGTTTTTTATCTGTTAAAAATGGAAAATCAAATCGTGAGGCTCTAAAACTAGACATGGGAGTACATGAATGTATGGAGAATGGAGAGAAACAATACATTCGTCATGAAAATCATCCGATTGCAAAATATAAGCTCGAATGGGAGGCCACTTCACAAAACTAAGAGTTTGCAAACAACAGAAAAGTGTGAAAACCCTCTAGCTTCGCTTTTCAAAACCCTGTCAAAACTCATCATGGGAAGCTGAAAATTTCCATGCACACTCACATATGTCACATGAGTGTGTTCACAATGGGGTTTTGCATGAAAATCGACTGGCTTTGAAATATGAGCCTCCAAAGTAGGTCATTTGGGCAGATTTTTCAAGTGCACTTCTGAGAGTGTAGAGGAAATTTTTTCAATAGGGACACTTCAAATTTGCAGAATTTGAAGGTGCCACCACTTAGGTTGAGATTATGAAATTTTATATATACTCTTCTACAGAGGAGGGTGTAAAATCTAATGAGCCCCAATCATCTAAGAGTTTTGGTATAGGTGAAATACAATCATGATTATCTTCAATATGTATAGGTTCTACCTTTGAAGTTGGGATCAAAGTATTAAGAGAGTTGGAAGTGCTATGTTTTTCTTTGACCTATGAATTGTAATAGTTTTCATCTAATTTTAACACATATATCTTATTATTATATTCATACTTCATCTCACAGTGAAGAGTAGATGGGACTACCTTCATAGCATGAATCCATGATCTACCTAGGAGAAGATTATATGAAAGAGGTCTCAACATGATATGGATAGGGGTAGGAAAAACCAAATGCCCTATCTTAATGGGTAGCTTGATTGTCCCTAATGGTTGCC
Source organism: Sequoia sempervirens (assembly GCA_007258455.2). NCBI lineage: Eukaryota > Viridiplantae > Streptophyta > Pinopsida > Cupressales > Cupressaceae > Sequoia > Sequoia sempervirens. The sequence continues at coordinate 1,906 of VDFB02144580.1, read as the reverse complement.
TACTAACATTATCAAAGGCATGAATATAAATATCATTAGGTTCTATGAGATTCTTATCCATGCCAATTTTATCTAGAAGATCAATGCTACAAACATTAATACCCAATCCATTTTCTATGAGAGTACGTCTAACCCCAACTTTATTAATGAACACCATTATAAATAAAGCTTCATGTTTGTTTTGAATCTCAAGTGAGGGTAATACATGCTAAGGGAATGCAATATCCAACTATGTTGCTTGCATATGATCAAACAAGGTAGCTACATCATTTGATTTGATATAAGTTGAACATATATATTTTGTAAAGTCTCTTAGAGAATCCCATGGTATATAGGTGATGTTCGAATCAAGTCCCAAAAGGAGATCTTGGTTGGAGTATTATGAGTTTTCTCAATAAGATCATATTATAAATTTACCATTACACTGAACAAGACTAGGTTGGGATGGAAGATATGGTTGATGTAATAGAATAGATGTTGGTGTTTGTTTTGATTTCTTATTATTTCTAGTGTTATATGTGTGAGAAAATTCATGATAATTTATTTTCCACAACACATCTTTTTGCAAATGATGACTAGTGAGTTGTTTTGTAAAGTTTAGGATATGTCTATGATGTTTAGGAGGTCCAATAACGAGAGGTTATTTAGGAGTCCAATAATTGGAGGAGTTTTAGGAGGTCCAATAATTAAAGGTCATGTTGGCATCCTACAATGATTTTAATAACTAAGCCTTCACAGCCATGATTCAGAGATTGGACATCTAACCTGAATAGCCATTTCAATCATCATGAAGGTGCACTTAACTTGTCAACCTAGCACTACTGAATTTGACACCATTTTCCGATGGCCGTTCGTCGGTCGTTCGACAAATCTTTGTCGGAAGAGCGATGAAATGGCGAAAATCTTTGCATCGCTGTTTTTTTGTCAAAAGGTCGACGATGAATTAAACGTCGAAATAACGGCAAAGAATCGTCGGTCGACGGCATCGTGAAATTGCTTGGACTTTCGTCGGAATATCGACGCAAACTTCGTGTATCCACCGACGAATTACACCAGAAGTTCGTCACTAGTTCGACGAAATGGGCAAGCAGTAGCGTTGAAACAACATTAGACATTCATTGCCATTTCGATGAAATGGGCAAGGAGTAGCATCGAAACAACACCAAAAGTTCTTCGAACGTGCGACGAAATAGGAAAGTAGTAGCGTCGAAACAACACCAAGAGTTCGTCGACTTTGCGACGAAATTAGCAAGGAGTAGCGTCGAAAGAACACCAAAAGTTCGTCGAAAGTGCGACGAAATGGGAAAGGAGTAGCCGCAGGAGAACACCAAAAGTTCGTCGAAAGTGCGACGAAATGGGCAAGGAGTAGCATCGGAAGAACACCAAAAGTTCGTCGAAAGTGCGACGAAATGGGCAAGGAGTAGCGTGGTGACAATGCCAAAAGTTCGTCGAAATTGCGACGAAATGGGAAAGGAGTTATGATGAAACCTTTGTCGCAGCTATAGCAACTTCGTCGAGCCTTTCTGCTGATTCGTTGGTGGTTGTCGTCGAAATTGCGACGAAGCATCAATTTTTTTTTAGAAAAAAATATTCATGGAAATGTACCATTGCGGAGAGTGACGACTGATCATACATACAAATTGCATATTGGTTTGATACTTCAAACGATGGATTTCTTATATTGAAAAGTGCATTACCTTATTGAGCTTCTCTTTGTTTCGAGAATAGTTTAATATTCTCTACTTAATAGAGCCAACCACGTGACGGTGGAAGCTCATTTGGCCCCTCCCCCCCCCCTCACATCACTCTCAATTCCTTATACCCAATCATATAACATTAATCATTCATTCATCCATTAATAACATATAAAATTCATTCATTAACATATAATATTCATTAACATATA
>VDFB02144578.1:0-41602 GCA_007258455.2 Sequoia sempervirens | reverse complement strand
ATGGGAGCCTTTTCCTTCGAGGGGCTCTGAACTTTCACAGTGTTAGCCATTTTTCTGATCTTCAATTTCTTCATTAGCTTCTCTTCTACAGATGATCTCTTTGAATCTAGAGCTTCGGGCATCGGATCGACTACTTGTTATGCTCATCGCAAAGCTGACGAGATATGAGGTGGGGTCCTCTGCGATGAACTTTGTCAAATAATGAATTTAAGGCCTCCAATAGTTTGGGCGCCCATCTTGGCTGGGGGCGCCCATGTTCACCAGAGTTAGATTATTTTTAAACCTTTTTTTGTGTTTGCTTCTGGACTTTGAAATTTAGCCTTTGCCAGACCCCCAGTTTAGCTTCTTGCATTTTGCGACTGCGGCCTCCGATTGACGCGCTAGATATCTCGTTGGAGAGTTGGATCAACTGCGAAGAAATCACGTTAGACATACTTCTCTGAATTCATCTGTTAGAGCCCCTAAAAACTTGGGCGCCCTTCTTCACCTGGGGCGCCCAACTTCTCCAGACTTAGCCATTTTTCATGATTTTCGTCTTCTAGTCTTAAAATCTTCATTCTGAACCTTCGTCTTCGATCTGAATTTGCTGGAGATTGGGCAGTCAGATGTGCTGACGAAGACAGGCATCGCGAAGCTGGGCAAAATCTGAAGAGATTGAACACTTTGACAAACCCTAACTGTTGAATTAGGCCCTTCAAAAAGTTGGGCGCCCTTCTTCAACATGGGCGCCTAGAATATCAACACTTAGTCAATTTTTGATATTTTTTGAATTCTTCACTCCGTTTTCCATGTGAATCCCTCCTGTTCGTCGTTGAATCCCGGATGACTGAATGATCTGTTGACTGCGCCGTTGGATTCACTGCGAAGCTGATAGAAAAGTGAGGAAGTTTGACTGGAGGCTTGAAACCCTAATTTTATCATATGATGCCCTAAAAAGGTGGGCGCCCTTCTTCAACAGGGGCGCCCAAACTCAGCAGTGTTAGAAAATTTTCTTCATTTTCCACTTTCTTTCTCGTTCTTCGTGACAGCTTCATGAATTCATCTTCTATTGAATACTCTGGATGTTAAATCTGACACCTGGCAGTTGAATGACCTCCATTGATGACCTCAGAGCTCCTGATATGCTTTTGAAAAAGCAGAATAGACCCACTAGGGAAAAACTGACCATTTTGAGATTCTGACTGCACCAATCTGATGTGGGCGAGATTTGAGCCAATCAAAATCAATTTGAACCCTAAGGGACCACCTTTCTATTTTTAGAAAATTTTGCCAGTATCTGTTTTGAAAGAAACCCAGAAAAACCAAGAAAATGTTACTATTTCGAGAAAATTTCTAAAAATAGTAGTTTTCCTAAAATTTAGGGATGAAAAACTGAGATCTGGGTTTTGTTGTTTAAGCCGTTCTAAGCAGACTCAGATCGTCAGATTTTGAGAATTTTACGTTTTAACCCCTCATGCAAGACGCGCACACCCAAATTTTGACCTTTTTGACTGATTTGACAAGACTTTTACTCATTTCTTCAAAATATCTAACTGTAACAAAAATTTTAATTTTGGGGTACAACAGTTATAAATTGACATTTTTGACATCCAATCTTAAAACATTTTGTTATTTTTACTTGCATTTTTTGGGGTGGCCTAATTTCAGTTCTAAACAAATCAAGGGGGGTATTCTTGTGTATTTTATAATTCTACAACCATGGACCTAATCCTAATTGCATTTAATTTTTATGAATGGAAATGTAAAATCGAGATACATCTCAAGAAACTAGGATTATATCGGGTCACAATGGGTTTGGAACCTGAACGTACATCGGCTATTGAAAAATGCAAATTACATAATCAAAGTAATGAAGCCTATGGCACATTGTGTATGTCCATTCCTCTCGACCTACTCTTCGACATTAAATCTGCCACAACACCTAATGGTTTATGGACGACATTAGAGAATTTGTTTGGCAAACAAGAAAAAATTAGAAGGCATCAATTGGAGAATGAAGTAATAATTCTAAATCCACATGAATTTGACACAATATAAGGTTTCTTCACTAAATTGAATTTACTAAGGTTCCAACTCAAACAAAGTGGAATTGAAAAGCAAGATGAACAATTGTTCTTAAATTTCTTATTAAAGGCAGGTCTTCACTATTTAGTGTTTGTTTCTACTTTTCATGCAACAAAAAGTGCTCTTGGCACATGCTTCCCTATGCCATTACTTGCAAATCTTGTTGTTTGTCTCAGAAAGTGTCAGAACCCTGGTATTTAATGGCGGCTGCAGCTGGAAGAAAAATGTACGGCCAGAATGAATGAAGACTTCTCTGGGCTCCAAAACCAATGCACAACCTCTGTTAACCAAGGCGCCCACTAACCCCAAACCAGAAGCTGAGAAGGAGAGGCGTTCTTCTGATAATGAAAATGTACGGCCCCTGCTGGTACGGCCTGTACATTAGCAGCATTAATTGCAGTACGGACTTTGGAAAATGTGCCAAGTTTCTAATGAATGACTTCTGAAGAATTCGCCTTTACTGCCTGGTGTTATTCTTTGTAAATCTCTGCTAAAATAATTCAGTATTCTCAAACTGTGATCTCTGGATGAAATCACCAAGTGCCAGCTTCAACTGATATTTCACAGCCTCAGTCTGCCTGATCTCTGAAGAGGTTACGTTCTCCAGAAACGATCGTCTGCCAGAAACCCTAGGGTTTGCAAACTCCAAAGCTCAGATGCTCAGTAGACAAAATTGAATAATAAACATGATAGTTCGATTTTGCCTTGGGAAGAGCAATATATCCTCCTTTGAAAAGTTCGACCTAATTCTTCATTAAAATAATCATTTAAATAAATGATTTAATTTTCACTTTTGACTTAGGAGAAATAATTAATCATTGGCGTCCCCTTTTTAATGAATATAAATACTCATTAAGTCTCCTTTTAATAATATATTATAAAGTATAATTAAATACTTTATAACTAGCCAAATAATTAAATATTTTAATATTTCAATAAAGTGACTTTATTATAAAGTCAAATTATTAAATATTTATTAACTCAATAATTACTCCTTATTTCTCCGTCAAGTCACCCAAGCATTGAACTGGGTCGAATCTGAACTGAATAACTGCACCAGGTGCCCGAAATAGCAGCTTCCGCCTGACCTAACTTTCTAAAAATAGAAAGTTCTCTGAAAAGACTCTCTGGAGAATTCTGCGAAAGCCCAACCCGACACCCTGCAAAATGGGCTAACCAACAACACAGACAGCGCAAAATGGATCCTCACGAACACTCCACATCGACCTCACGAGGTCGAATGACAAGTAACCTGCGTCACAGTATGCTGACTAGAATATAGGGACATGTGATCCGCCCTCACGAAATTGCTTGTCCTCAAGCAATCTCAACTCTGAATCTTTGTAAAATGTATACGGCTCCATGTAGCATCCTCAACTGGCAAATCTCTCCACTTGACCAGATATTCCCTGATCACACGCCTCCGAAGGTGTCTCTCTCTCATATCAAGGATGGCCTCAGGTACTAATATCAGTTTCCCTTCGTCGTCAAGGGGTGGCAAAACTGGAGATGGAACAACATGCTGACCCAATGCCTTCTTCAGGCGAGAAACGTGAAATACATTATGGACCTTGCTATCAGCTGGCAAGTCCAACTCATAAGCAACCTCGCCCACACGTCTGACAACACGAAATGGACCATAATAGCGAGGGTTTAGTTTCTCTGCCCCACTCTTCCGCAGAGTAGACTGACGATACGGCTGCAACATGAGGTACACCATATCACCCACCTCAAAAGGGCTCAACCCTCTTTGACAAGATACGCTTATGCCGATTCTGTGCCTCTGGATATTGTCAAAGAGACTCAAGATGTCCTACTGACTGCATGTATCACTTGCACTCGGCCTATCGCTCAAAATCAAATCCAGAAGATTGGGCGCCTCATACCCATACAAAGCCATGAAGGGGGTCATCTGTATCGTCATATGGTGAGTCGAGTTATAACAATACTCGCACAAGTAAATCCATCTCACCCAAGCTCTCTGCTGACCAGCTATATAATTGCGCAAATAACCTTCCACCCACTTATTGACAATCTCTGTCTGCCCATCAGTCTGCGGATGGTAGCTGGTACTCGGTGTCAGCTCGGTCCCACAAAGCCTGAACAACTCCTGCCAAAAGTTGCTCATGAACCGGCTGTCTCTATCGCTGACTATCGTCCGAGGCAATCCATGCAATCGGAAAACCTCTCTGAAGAACAACTCTGCAGTCTGCGATGCTGTGAAAGTAGTCGTAATCGGGAAAAATGGGCGTACTTAGTCAACCGATCGACCACTACATAAATGCAATCTTTACCCTGGGCTTTCGGCAAACCCGTGATAAAGTCCATAGATAAACACTCCCACTTCCTGTCAGGTATCGGAAGTGGCTGGAGTAATCCAGCAGGATAAGTGTGCTCCTGCTTGTTCTGTTGGCACACAGAACACTCACGGACATACTGCAAAACATCAGTTTTCAGCCCTTTCCAAGTAAACCGTTCCCGAACCATTTTGTAAGTCTTGTAGTATCCAGGATGGCCCGCCATAGGAAGGTCGTGAAAGGCTCTCAAAACTGTAGTCCGTACCTCAGAGTCAGGAACCAAAAGAATCCGCCCCTTGTAAATGATCAAGTCATCTACAACAGTATACCTGTCGTCCTGCTCTGTCCTGTCAATGATGCTAGAAGCCCATGGGTTCTTAGCATACTCAGCTATAATCCGATGCCTCCAATCCTCTGTGATCTGTGCTAAGGCATTCAACTGGGGTCTGCGAGACAAGGCGTCAGCTACTATATTCTGCTTCCCCTTAATGAAAGTAATATCGAAGTCATATGACTGCAGTTTACTGACCCATTTTTGCTGCCTCTCATTCAAGTCTCGCTGTCCAAGGAAATGTTTTAGGCTGTTATGATCTGTGCGAACACTGAATTTGCTGCCTACCAGGTACTGCCTAAACTTAGCCAATGCATGCATAATGGCTAACATCTCCTTGTCATAAATACTGTAATATCTCTCAGGACCCCTGAGTTTCCTGCTCTCAAATGCAATCGGGTGACACTCCTGCATCAAAACGGCACCAATGCCCTCTCCTGAAGCATCACAAAATAAATCAAATGACTTCGAAAAGTCAGGCAATGCTAGCACCGGACATGAAGTCATGATCACCTTGAATCTATCAAAGCACTCCTGCGCCTGTGGTGACCAAAGAAAAGCCCCCTTCTTCGTCAAGTCAGTAAGGGGTGCGGCGTGACGTGAGAACCCACTAACAAATCTCCTGTAGAATGCACACAACCCAATGAAGCCTCTGAGCTGCGTAAGGTTCTCAGGTACCGGCCAGTCAACAATAGCTCGGACCTTTTCAGGGTCCATACTCACTCCCTTGGCACTGATGATGTGCCCTAAATACAATAACTCCTCCATGCCAAGCTCGCACTTGGATTCCTTAGCATAGAAAGACTCGTCTGCTAAGATACCCAAGACTGTGTCCAAATGAGCCAGATGCTCATCCCATGACCTGCTATAAACCAAGATGTCGTCAAAGAAGACCAACACAAATCTCCTCAACTGAGCACTGAAAACCCTGTTCATAGTCGCCTGAAAGGTGGCAGGTGCATTGGTTAACCCGAAGGGCATAACCAAGAACTCGAAGTGACCGCAATGACACCGGAAAGCGGTTTTCTCAATATCCTGCTCCCTCATCTGTATCTGATGGTACCCTGACCTCAAATCAATCTTCGTAAAGAAGACTGCTCCATGCAACTCATCTATCAGCTCATCAATGCGCGGAATGGGGTACCTATTCTTGATGGTTCTTTTATTGAGCTGCCTGTAATCAATGCACATCCGAAGTGAGCCATCCTTCTTCTTCACCAATACAACCGATGAAGCAAAAGGAGACTTGCTAGGTCTGATATGACCCATAGCCAACAACTCATTAATGGTCTTCTCTATCTCATCCTTGAGTCGTTTCGGATGTCGGTAGGGAGTGATCATCACGGGCTTGGCGCCCTCCTCCAACTCAATAATGTGCTCCGTACCCCTGTTTGGCGGTCTACCAGGTGGAATGTCACTAAACACTTTGGAGTGTTTAGTCCTCAGAATCTGTATGTCAGGGTGGTATTCACCCTTCTGCGGCTCCTGCTGGGCTGGCATCAACATGCACTCAGCCGCCCAGTCAACCATATCATGACGAATGAGCCTCTCCATCCGCCTGAATGAAACCATCCTAAGATTACTGTCCCGTATTGCCTTGATGACATGTGGTCTTCCGTCAACCTTGAATTTCATCTCCATATCCCGTAGGTTGAGCGTGAACTCACCCAAATCATGTAACCATGCCATCCCTAATACCACATCTGTATCACCCATATTAACAACATAGAATTCAGTCTTGAATTCATAGTTGTTCAGTCTCATCGGAAGATCAGTAATCTTTCTGTCACACCTGAGAGTGTATCCGTCAGCTACCTTGACTCGGATACCCTCGAAAGCCTCTGTCTGGATACCACGTCTCTCCACTAAACGTGCATCAATAAAATTATGTGTAGCTCCCGTATCCAACAAAGTAATCACCTTCTGTCCCGCTAAGAGTCCACGAAGTCGAAATGATCCATCTCTCTGAAGGCTGGTCAAATGGGCTTCCTGTAGCTTCCTTCCACCTTCATGTTCAACTTCATTTTCGGACCTCTCATCATCTGAATGCTCGGAATCAGCTTGCTGGTCTGACAGATCAGATTGTTCTTCGCCCTCGTAAAACCACTCCATTTGGTTATTTTTGACTTTCGGACGAAGTGGGCATATGTGTTTTTCATCATAGGGTGCCTTGCACCAAAAACACAACTTTTTCTTACGTAATTCATTCAATGTTTCTCTGTCAAACGGTGGTGCATTCTGTCTCTTCGGATCCTGTTGATCCTTCCTCCTGTCAAAGGGTCTATTTCTGTCATTGTTTCTATCGAAAGGCCTGTTGGGTCTCGTGTATGGAGTGGACCCTGAATTGAACTTGCTGCGAGGTGCTGCAAGTTCCATGCTTCGTGCCTTCCGCATGGCCTCCTGAAGTGTGGGAGGGTCAAAAGCCTTGACCCAACCTCTCATGGGTTCTGTCAAACCCTCAACAAATAATATAATGAGTCTCCGCTCTGAAATGCCAGTCACCATAACTGCAACTCTCTGAAACTCACCTATGTATGCATCCAAACTGCCTGTCTGTCTGAGCTGAGCCAACTCTCTGAAATACAGTTCTGGATCCTTCTTATCGAATCTCTCTATCAGTCTGCTGGTGAACTCCTGATAGGTATTGACCGCATGATGGCCTAGCGTGTACATGCCATGGTGCCACCAATCGTGTGCTACTCCGTCCAGATGTAAAGTGGCAAATTTAATTGCCTCATCCTCCTGCATAGGCCTAAGTGACAAGTAATTGTCCAATTTCTGGACCCAAGACCTAGCTGATGTCTTCTCTGACCCATCAAAATATGGCAGCGTAATCTTGCTCACCGCATACTGCAAGTCTCTATTCACCTGTGGCTGCTGCTGCTGATGCTGTGGGGGTCTACGATCAAATCTACCTCCTCCTCTGGGTTTATAGACATCTATAAACTCATGAAATGTAAGTGCCTGTCGGATCTCAGGCGCTAAAGACATGTACTCGCCATGAAATCTCGTCAAGTCTGCCACTGACATACCATTCTGTGGCTGAAACTCCTGATGCGCACCCGATGCTCTGCTCCGAGTCTGAGGTGGAGTCTCTCTAGGTAAGAAAGTAGGCTGGCCTGGCCTACGCTCCTGGTAGATCGGTGACGGCGTCTAGGTACGATGCCAATGGCTGATCCACTGGTGCAGTCCCACTCGTCTGTCCAATCTGAATATAGTGTGGCTGTGTGGGCGTACACTGTCTAATGGTACCCATCAGCTGAGACATCATATCCATCATATTGTCGTGTCTCCGTCTAAACTCCTCCTCGGTGATATCACCCTCTGCATGTGCCTTCCCTGGATCTCTACGTGCCTCTGTAGGAATCTCACGATCTGCCATTAGGGTTGCAACACTGTTTTCACTACTGTTAGAACTGGATCTGTGAATCCCAAGTACCCCTGACACTGTCTGACCCTCGGGGATAGGTGGACCTGTCCAATCCTCGTCTTTGCCTGTTCCTACGCCTCTCATATACTGAATAGGATCTCGGCTCATGAAAAGGCAAGCAAAAAGCACTCTGAATATTGAAAAGCACTGAAAAAGCACTGAAAAAGCACAGGATGGCAGGAGATCTGTGCTCTCATACCACTGTCAGAACCCTGGTATTTAATGGCGGCTGCAGCTAGAAGAAAAATGTACGGCCAGAATGAATGAAGACTTCTCTGGGCTCCAAAACCAATGCACAACCTCTGTTAACCAAGGCGCCCACTAACCCCAAACCAGAAGCTGAGAAGGAGAGGCGTTCTTCTGATAATGAAAATGTACGGCCCCTGCTGGTACGGCCTGTACATTAGCAGCATTAATTGCAGTACGGACTTTGGAAAATGTGCCAAGTTTCTAATGAATGACTTCTGAAGAATTCGCCTTTACTGCCTGGTGTTATTCTTTGTAAATCTCTGCTAAAATAATTCAGTATTCTCAAACTGTGATCTCTGGATGAAATCACCAAGTGCCAGCTTCAACTGATATTTCACAGCCTCAGTCTGCCTGATCTCTGAAGAGGTTACGTTCTCCAGAAACGATCGTCTGCCAGAAACCCTAGGGTTTGCAAACTCCAAAGCTCAGATGCTCAGTAGACAAAATTGAATAATAAACATGATAGTTCGATTTTGCCTTGGGAAGAGCAATATATCCTCCTTTGAAAAGTTCGACCTAATTCTTCATTAAAATAATCATTTAAATAAATGATTTAATTTTCACTTTTGACTTAGAAGAAATAATTAATCGTTGGCGTCCCCTTTTTAATGAATATAAATACTCATTAAGTCTCCTTTTAATAATATATTATAAAGTATAATTAAATACTTTATAACTAGCCAAATAATTAAATATTTTAATATTTCAATAAAGTGACTTTATTATAAAGTCAAATTATTAAATATTTATTAACTCAATAATTACTCCTTATTTCTCCGTCAAGTCACCCAACTGCTGAACTGGGTCGAATCTGAACTGAATAACTGCACCAGGTGCCCTGCCCGAAATAGCAGCTTCCGCCTGACCTAACTTTCTAAAAATAGAAAGTTCTCTGAAAAGACTCTCTGGAGAATTCTGCGAAAGCCCAACCCGACACCCTGCAAAATGGAGCTAACCAACACTGAGCAACTGCCAAAATGGATCCTCTGAACACTCCTGTCAGCCTACGAGGATCGAATGATAGGCTAACCTCGTCACCAGCTGTGCTGACTAGAATGGGGACATGACAGAAAGGAACAAGACAAACTAATTCAAATGGGTAATCTAAAGTCTTCAAAACCACAAGCTCTTGTTGCAATAGAACAAAAAGGCTTCAAAATCTAAGGAAAAGAAACAAATGAGGATCAAGCTAAAGGACCAAATTCAGAAGTTTCAATTGATTCATCTCCCTCATCAAAAGGGAAAAATTCTAAGGAGAGGCCCACATGCCCACATGTTAGTCTAAGGGATTTGGGCATAAAGAACACCATTGCTATAAAAAGGAAATTGATGAGTTAAGTAATCTTCTTTAACAAAACCAAATCCAATTGCCTACACTAAGGACAAGTGGTTCTTCCTCTTCTCCATCCACATCATCAACAAATTCAAACATATCAGGGTATGGCAATCTTTGCTTTTGCAAACGCCACATTACAAAAGTGGCTTCTTGATTTTGGAGCATTACATCACATGGTTGCATCCAAAGAACTGTTCTCTACTTTATAAACTTGTTCATTCCCACCAATTCTCATGGTGAATAAAACTTATATGTTGTAATCGATGTACAATGTCTATTATTATGATTTGATAATATTGGTTATCCGACTTTGTATTAATTGTTTGTATTAATTGGCTATCGGCTTTGGGTAGTTATAAGTGTCTGTTGGTTGATGGTTGTGTTCTTCTTGGCAACCGTTGGGTTCTTTAAATAGATTGTGCATCATCAAGGAAACTAGTATGATCTAGATAGATTGACTTTGATCCTTGGCTGACCATCTCTGGCCTTCTTCTATAATAATTTCATGTGCGAATAAATATATATTTTACTCATGTATTTGGTATGCATTGTCATCTCTATTATTAATTCATGTATTTATTTTAGATAGAGTAGTAAATATTTGGTGCTATTGCCTTAAAGAAATCAGGTTAGATATGAGAGATTCATGCCCTTACACCCCATTAAAGGTGGGAAGAGACCACAATGTGGTCAAGATCAAGAGATTAGGAAATCTTTAAGGATCATTGAGCAAAGGGAACGAAGGAGAAGATTACGAGAAACATTTGAGAAAAATATAATCATACGATTCCCAAGTCAGAGCCAAGAACGCAGTCAAGTTGAAAAGTCAAGACAACCTTCTCTAGATGAGGGAAGTTGGGAGATGAAGTTACAATCTTTCATAGAATTGTACGGGAGTAGGCTTCAAGGCATTGAAAGGTTGTCAATCGAAGGAGAAGAAGCTGAGCCAAGGTTGTATAAAAGAAAATCTGAAGGCGAAACAGGTGTGCGGAAGGATGAATCCTAGGGAAGAGTTGAGGATTCCTACGTGGCCGAGAGTGTGAGAGAAGAACTGGAACATTCAAATCAAAACTCCCTAGCAAGCAGATTCCAAGTGCTAGGTTTGCATTATTAAAAAATAATGGTAAGCCGTAGTGGAGAAGAACAAAAGTTGTGCAAGTTTATAGGCAATGGATTGGAGGATCCCGTTAGGTATTGTAAGTCTTGTGAAACAATTTGGAGAGTAAATGGACAAGAATGATAAAGCAATTTGTCTACAATCTTTTCCAACCACCTTGTGAGGTGTAGTGATTGACTAGTATTCAAAAATTGACCAAGCCTCTTGAAGGGCATGGGAGAGGTTAAAGAAGGCCTTTTAATAAGCGTATTAATTGCTTTGTGATGATATTGAAATAGTAGCGTAAATTTACATTACAAAACAAGGTAAGCATGAAAATGTACGGCTTATAATTGTAGACATAAAGAATTGCCTCCAAACCCCCACCGCACTCATTTGATTTGCCAATTACAGTCCGAGTTCAAGTTTGCAAATTACACTTCCAAGTTTGTTTGTAGGTCCTTGTCTACAATATCATGATCAATTTGACAAGTCTTCCCTAAGGTTACTTTATGCTTACTTGACATTTGAAAAACAACTTTTTATTTTGGGGGGGATGATGTAGTTGGTGTACACTATCTATTATTATGTTTCGGTAAAATTGGTTATCCTGTATTAATACTAAGTTACTGGGTCCTTCATATTTGACCCAGGTACACGTGTGGGTACGATTTCGGTTTGGGTTCGTTCTTGGGTATGTATAGGGTATGACTCGGGCGCCTGGATTCTTTGTGGGTTCTTCTGTGAAGTACCCACAAAGAACCCAGACACCCGGGTAGTACTCTGGGCATACCCAGCAGGAGCCCCACATTCTAAGAAGAGAAAAACAACAACAGTTACAAAATTGGTCTATGAAAAGAGTATGACTCCATCAATTACTAAATATGATATTGTTTTCTAATGAATTCCAATACAAATTTGATATTGTCTTTGGCAGATTGAGAATTTATAACTGTCGTCTAAAAAAAATTAGGGCTATTGTTTCCAATTGAACATGTGTAGATAGCATTAATTGATCCTCATGAATGCATCATTCCATCATTTACTCTCTCATTTGACTAGCACTATCTTAAAAGGAGGAAAAAGACAATGTTTGGGCTAGATTGTAAATTTGACATCATTTGTGAATCAACACACTAGACCCTCTACACCTGCATTGACCCTTGTTTGATTGACTCTTCTTAAATGTGTTTATCTAACAGTGTTGACCAAAGAGCTTTGCTATATTGACTATGTTGACCAAAGATCTCTGCTACATAGACAACATTAACTTCTGTACCACTTACATTGACTATTTTGTTTGTTGATTATGTTGCATTGAGTGCAATATTCTACTTTTCACTGAGTCATGATCAATATTAACCTAGAAACTAGTAAGGTATGTATGCTTCTTTTGAGTTTTTATTTTGGCTACTATATTTTATAAGGAGAATCAATTACTGTACTTGTGAAGCGATCATGAATTGAATTGTTATAAGTTATTATGTCAAAATTATGTTGTACTCTATTTATTGGCAATTATGAGCATCATTGTTCTTATAATTTATAATTTTGAACATATATGTATATATATATTCCTGTACCCACACCCAAGGAAAAAATTACTGTATCGCCGTACCCATACTCGTATTTGAACTTGTACTTGAATTGGCAACTTAGTATTAATGGGTTGTCGGCTTTGGGTAGTTATACGCATTGGTTGGTTGATGGTTGTGTTCTTCTTGGCAATCGTTGGGTCCTTTTAAATAGATTGTGTATCATCAAGGCAAGTAGAATGATCTAGTTGGATTGACTCTGATCCTTGGTTGCCCATCTCTGGTCTTTTCTGTAATAATTTCATGTGTGAATAAAGATATATTATACTCATGTATCTAGTATGCATTGTCATCTCTATTATTAATTCATGTATTTATTTTATCAGATAGAGCAATAAACATATGTCAGCTTATGGAAAATGATCTATTGATATTGGTGAAGGCACATTAGTGATGTACTGTATGTTCCTTATCCAATAATCTCCTTTCCATTTATCATATCACACATAATGGCATAGGGAAAGCAATTGAGTTTACACCAAATTCAGTGATCATATAAGATTTGGAGAGTATAGACATCATTGCTACTGGACATACTAATCATGACTCCAAATTGTATTCTTTTTCTTCCTTTGGTTTTGCCAACTTTAATGTTGGTTTGAGTATAGATGACACCGATACCTTAAGCCTGCATAAGGAGATAAAGTTTGGTTATTTGAACCTTGGATTTCTTTCCTCATTGGTTTGCACCTTGTACTGATATCATATCTACTACTTGTTGAGAATTGAGTGTTACTACATCATTGGTATTCCAAGATTTAGGATAGCAGGATGTTCACATTTGTGTTTCTAATACAATTAATTGGAATGATTACTTGACATGCATATTAGACTTGTTTAGCGAATCTTATTTTATAGAGTTGATAGGTGCTTTTGATGACAACCACATCAATGTTGTTACCACATCTCCATCTTTTAATCTTGAAGCTTTCAGAGGTTTCATCATTGTCTTTGGATCTAGTGCATAATTTAGAGACTTATATTCTTCTCACATGTACGAGGAGATAGTTTTTGGTATATAAATGATTAGGTGTCATGTTTTAAATGGGAAGAACCAAAAGTAATCTTGCATTTTCAGCCCATTTGGAAATTAAAAATTAACTAGCAGATATTCAAGAAAGTGTCTCAGTGGCTTTCCTATAAATACTTGAAATTTGTTCCAAGAACAAGGTATGTCAATTTATCATAACATTATTGTGGAATAGCATTCCTAGGCCAAATCTAGCTACCAAATTTATTGTTGGATATAAGCAAATGTTCGACATGGTCTTCAACATCTTGGCATTATACTTTGAACTTGATGGTGCAAGCTCATTCCAAGGAATGGCCTAAAGGCACAACTATCACTGCAGTAGATGCTAGGTGGTCAATTATATATGTTTTGTGTGTGTGTGTGTGTCTTGGGGGGAGGGTGGGGCGGGGGAGATAAGGTGACAAAATGGATTTTTCCATGGTAGAATCCTTTGCCAATGATTTTCATAAATGAAATTTAGTCTAATTGTCAAGTTAATCTATAGATTATTTGAGGGCTAATGCTCAATTGATTTCCTTGGGATGAAGATAGTGCTCTCTATAGAATCAAAATTACCAAACAACAAATCCTTTCATTTAGTAGATATATATATATATATATATATATATATATATATATATATATATATATATAAACACCAAAGCTACATTATTAGCCTTGACTAGTGTTCCTTTGAGTTTTTGTGATGTGGGACAAGGGAACATGGGGATGGGGTCTTGGCAATAGCAAAATTTTTCCTACGTTTTGGGGATGGGTAATAAAATAATATTAAAAACTAAGATTTAAAATTTATAATTAAAAATATCTTAAGAGAAGTGATCTAGTAATTAATTTGAGTCTTGATAATTATAATGACACTATGATTTATAAATTTTATTTATATGAATGGAAGTTATAGAGTACATGCGAGTTGTGAATCGCAACTACAACTACATGTGACAAACCGAAAAAATGTAAAAATCGCAATCCCAAAATAAGATATGCATAGCATGTTTGAGAACAAGGTCAAAATTAGAGTCATCATCCAATAGATATTTGGGTACTTCTCATTGTTGGAAGTGCTAGACTAAACCATCTCTTGCAACTTGAGCCCAACCAATCTTGATTGCACATCCTACTCCTTATCAACCTCCTGTAGCTTGTAAGGCTCCAATCTTGCTATGTTGCTAGGCTCTATGTGTACTTAGGTGTCTTGTGATCAATGAGACACAAGTCTTTATGTCCACAACAATATTTTCTTCTCCCTTAGAGGTAAATTTGTTTCTCTTAAGAGAGTGGATAAAGTTATGTGAGCTAGCTCCTCTAGAAACCTATGAGAGGAGGAGAATGACATGTTTGCATATCAATCTTGGAGGTCCATATAGTTGCCAACAACTACCTAGCTTGTCCCATGCCAAAGGGTGCCTATTAGTATTTGGTGAGCTCTTGTAGCTGTTGAGTTAAGAAAAATTATCCACTTAACTTTGACCAATGAAGCTTTCCTTGGTCTATACATTTTCTAGAGGGACTTCATGAAGCTGTTTACCACTTTGTTGTTGTCAAGGGGAATGATTTTGTCAAGTGTCTTCATATACCACTTTGGGATTCAATTTATATATAGCCATGTGTAGATGGGTGTTAAGTTTATCCCACCTCCATTGAATGATGCTCCAAATATGCTCATGGTAGAATTGTAGGGTGGGGTCTCTCTCAAGAATGGTGGCCTTAGTTTGGCCATACATGCTATCAATGCATTGATAATTCTTCCTAGGGTTGGGATTATAATAATCCCTAAATTTGATGATATTGATATAGGGGATACAAAAGATGTGATGCATCTCATGTTGGACTAGAAAAATGCACAGAAAATTAATTCAAATCAGACACAATAACACAGCAGATACCCTGGGAAAACCCTCCTCTTGAGGGAGAAAAACTCAGCAACAAAGATCTCTCTTATGTATATAAATAGTGGCAACAATTCTCTTTACAATGAGGCCAATCACAAGGCCAATATTCAGCACCTACACTAGATGCAATGACAGATAATAATCTGTACTTCTTTGATATCTAATTCTGCCCTTGAATAAATTCGCAACCTGCTCTTGAGGAAATTCGCACTTGAATGAAATTAATTGAACTTACTTTTGAACTTGATGATTACAAATGATAAAGTGAACTCCTATATATACATATTGAAGAGACGCCTCCTTCTATGAAGCAAGTCGGCTAATCAA
Source organism: Sequoia sempervirens (assembly GCA_007258455.2). Lineage (NCBI taxonomy): Eukaryota > Viridiplantae > Streptophyta > Pinopsida > Cupressales > Cupressaceae > Sequoia > Sequoia sempervirens. The sequence goes on along the minus strand of VDFB02144578.1, from coordinate 25,955 downwards.
TAAATATATATCTCTTACAAATAGATGTGACCAATCAATGGTAAGTCGTCCTCATAGGTAATCGCGCCAATGATGAAAGGAGGTCGGCCTTGGATGAAGACGTGTCTCTTTATTTCTTTAACAAATTCGTGCCATATATATAAATTAAATAGCCTCTTGGCTATCATTTAATTTATCAAGCTGGAATATTAAATCGACGCTGTATGTTATCATTAACACTCCCTCTCAGCTAGAGAGAATACTTCCAGCTGTCCAAGATAAATCACCTCAACATGATGTCCATTACATTGGCTACAACCAGATGTGAAAAGAAGAATATCACCTCAACGTGATATTAGATATCGCCTCAACACGATATCAACCATAATGGCTAGAACCATACTATGGTGTGTACAAGTGTTCATCACTTGCGTGATGTTGTCACCTCAATGTGACATTCACAAGTACAAGATGTGTCATGGAGTCTCACACATGACATCCACCATGACTCAAGCTCAGAGGGTGGAAACAAGGGCTTTCACCTCAAGTTCCTCCGTCTCAGAGGAAAATGCATTAACAAGGGTTTGCACCTCAAATTCCTCCGCCTGTACAATGTAGGATCCACCAAATCTGAATTAGCTGCAGCCTCCTTCAACTTATGTAAGTTGGTCTCCATAGGTGTGGACATGGATTTGCAATCCATCATACCAAATCTCTTAAGTATATCAATGGTGTACTTCCCTTGACTTAGAATCATCTCATCTGGTTTTTGCCAGACTTCTAGGCCAAGGAAGTAATGCATGAGCCCAAGGTCCTTCATCTCAAATTCAGAGGTCAACTCTTTCTTACACTCAAGAATCAGGTGATCTTCTCCAGTAAGGATCAAGTCATCAACATATAAAACCAAAATTAATGCATCACCATTGATTACCTTGAAGTAGAGATTTGAATCAACATCATTTTTCAAGAAACCCAAACTTGATAGGTAACGATCAATCCTTTCGTACCAAGTGCGAGGAGCCTGCTTAAGACCATACAAGGCCTTCTTCAGCTTGCAAACATGTGACTCCTTCCCATGAACCTCAAATCCATCAGGTTGCTCTATATAAACTTCTTCCTCAATTACTCCATTGAGAAGGGTTGTCTTCACATCCATCTGGTGAATCTTCCATCCTCTAGATGCAGCAATAGCAATGATGGTTCTGACAAGTGTAGCGAGCAACAAGAGCAAATGTTTCTTCATAATCAACTCCCTCTTTCGAGAAACCCACGAGCCACAAATCTTGCTTTGTACTTCTCAATGCTTCCATCTGCATGCTTAATCTTGAATAGCCATTTAGAAGATACCACGACTTGCCCTCGGGTCTAAGAACAATGTCCCAAACATCATTCTTAAGAATTGACTGATACTCCTCTATCATAGCATCTCTCCAAACTTGATGACTAGATGCTTCCTCAACACGTAGGCTCGATTCTATAATCTGACTCATCAAGGCAACATAACTGGAGAACTTATGTGGCCTTTTGCTTTCTCTGAATGTGCCTCTAGGAGCTGCAAAACTTTCAGCCTCTTGCATAGTACGCCTGGCCCATAGATGTCTCTTTCTCCCAATAACAATGTCAGTAGGCCCATCAGTAGGTTCCAAGGGTTCAACAAGATCAATATCTTCTTTTGGTTATGAAGTCTCACTCTGAATCTCAGGAGTATGGTCAACTTCCATATCCTGAGGAGACTCTTCATTCTCAATCTCCATATGAATCCCCCTGGATCTCCTGAATGCAACATCTTCCTCGAATGTGACATCCCTACTGATCTAGATCAACTTCTGACTTGGAATGTATATTCTGTAGGCTTTTGATGTCTCACTGTAGCCCACAAATATTCCCTTCTTGCCAGAAGGCTCCAACTTGGTTCTCTTTTCCTTGGGAACATGAATATAGACAGGACATCCAAAGATCCTCAAATGACTGACTTCAGGCTTCTTCCCTGTAAAAGCTTTTTCCGGAGTCATGTTTTCCAGGACCTTATGAGGACTTCTATTGAACATATACAATCGTCTTGGAAGCTTACGCCCATAAGAAGGTTTGCAAATCTTGATCATGATCATGGCCTTTGTGCTTCCACGATTGTCCATTCTTTCTTTCGCAACACCATTTTGTTGAGGATTATAGGGAACACAAAACTCCCTCTTAATCCCTGCATCAATACAAAAATTTAAACCAGAGGTGTATTCTCCACCATTGTCAGATCTAAGGACTTAATTCTTTTACTAGAAAGATTTTCTACCAAGGCTTTAAACTCTTTAAACCTATCCAACACTTCCTCACTCTTTAGATTTCAAAAATAAATCCAAGTCTTCCTAGAGTGGTCATCAATAAAAAGAACATAATACAAGAATCCACTCGAAGGCTAAATAGACATAGGGCCACATAAATCAGAATGAATAAGGTCTAAAATACACTTAGATCTATTTTCTCTACTATGAAAAGGGGCTTTTATATTCTTACCCAATGCGCAGCCCTTGCAAGTACCTTCGTGCTCCTGGTTGAACTTAGGAAGGCCCGACACCATCTTCTCCATGATAGGTAAGGCTCGGAAGTGTAGATGAGCCAATCTCCGATGCCAAAGATCGCATAGACTTGAAAAGTCATGAACCAAAGCTTGTAAAGAACGTGTGCAGACCTTGTAAAGGTTTTCATGTCTAACTCCAATTACTTGAGCATCCTTGAAGCTAGAGTTATCCATCCACACTAGAACTTTGCCTTTGGAGAAGGCAACTTGATATCCTTTATCTTCCAAAGCTGAAATAGAAATAAGATTGCGCTTGATTCCAGGAACATAAAGAACATTACCCAACTGAAGTGAGATGCCGGAATCCAAATGAAGTGTAGAAGGCCCAATTCCTTTCACCGAGTAGCTAGCATCATCTCCAATGATGACTTGTTCAGAAGACTCCTTTTCCACTAAACTTGATAAGTGCTCCTTAAAACCGGTGATGTGTCGTGAAGCACCACTGTCGATTATCCAAGTGTTGGTGTCGGAAGGTACACTGCTTGATAATGCTGAATAGAACAAATATTCACTTGAATCCTTTTGCGGAGAAGCATCATCAACATCCGCGACGGTAACTTGTTGCTTAGGTCTAGTTGGACAATACTTGGCGAAGTGCCCAAACTTATCACACCTAAAACATTGAATCTTGGACATATCCCTCTTCTTCTTGAATGGAGGTGCATCATCATTTCCCTTGTCCCGATTCCTCTTGAAGAATCCTTTCCTTCCATCTTTTCCTTTTCTTCTTTGAAGCATGGGAGGCGAGAACATGAATGTCTTCATTCTTTGAACTTTGACCAACTCCTCTTGCCACCAACCTTGATTCCTCTTGAATGCAATCAGATCTTAGGCGATCAAACTTAGGCAATTTTGACCTTGCACTGATTCCCTGAATGTAAGATTCCCAAGACAAAGGTAGCCCATTGAGAGCGAGCATAGTCAAGTCCTTGTCATCAACCATATGCCCAATTGTTGAGAGCTGATCTCTGAAATCTGAAATCCTCATGAAGTATGCAATAACAGATTCTCCCTTTGTCATCTTCACATGATGCAATTGATGCTTTAGTGCAAGTGCACGGCTGGTATTGTTGATTTCGTACATCTCTTCCAAGGTCTTGAGCATATCTCTCGCTGTCTTCAACTTAGAGATAATAGGAACAATATGATCCTTGACAGAATCAACCGATATCTTCATTGCTTTAATGTCTTTCTTCACCCACTGCAACTTTTCTTCTTCCTCCTCAGGTTCAGAAGCACTAGACTCCACGAACTCACCCAAGTCATTTTCACGCAAGGTAATCATGATCCTAAATCTCCATGAAGTGAAGTTAGATGCACCTTCGAGTCTATCCTCAACCTTCAAACCGTTCACCATCTTGACTGATGTAGATAAGTGAACAAATAGGGTATGCTGATTAGCAATAATCTGATCACGATCCTCTCAAACCCGCTCTGATACGATGTAAATTTTAATGATCAGATTTAGTGCACAGAAAATTAATTCAAATCAGACACAATAACACAGCAGATACCCTGGGAAAACCCTCCTCTTGAGGGAGAAAAACTCAGCAACAAAGATCTCTCTTATGTATATAAATAGTGGCAACAATTCTCTTTACAATGAGGCCAATCACAAGGCCAATATTCAGCACCTACACTAGATGCAATGGCAGATAATAATCTGTACTTCTTTGATATCTAATTCTGCCCTTGAATAAATTCGCAACCTGCTCTTGAGGAAATTCGCACTTGAATGAAATTAATCGAACTTACTTTTGAACTTGATGATTACAAATGATAAAGTGAACTCCTATATATACATATTGAAGAGACGCCTCCTTCTATGAAGCAAGTCGGCTAATCAATAAATATATATCTCTTACAAATAGATGTGACCAATCAATGGTAAGTCGTCCTCATAGGTAATCGCGCCAATGATGAAAGGAGGTCGGCCTTGGATGAAGACGTGTCTCTTTATTTATTTAACAAATTCGTGCCATATATATAAATTAAATAGCCTCTTGGCTATCATTTAATTTATCAAGCTGGAATATTAAATCGACGCTGTATGTTATCATTAACAATTGATATAGGGGATACAAAAGATGTGATGCATCTCATGTTGGACTAGAAAACATCATTGACCACACTCTCGTTACTCTCTTCCCATGCTTTATTTTGAACTCCCCCACCTAGTCTAGTTTTGTGCAATGATCATAACTTGCAAGGGCTCTTGTAACTTAAACATCTTCTCTAGTAGAATGACGTATGAAACAAATCGAGTCTCAACTAGTTTGGGGAATTCTTTCCTAGAAAATGACTAAAATAATGTCAATGAAGTGTGGTGCTTGCAAATGAGTATCTGCACCGTCCTTGCATCAACCAAAACCTTTTTGATGCACTCAATTTTCCCAATTTCCTTGAATGCATTGTTCATGGCATGCACACAATAAGAGGTCTAGTAGATGCCTTAGAGGTGGATTGAAATTCTCCCTATTAGTAACCATCTACACTATATTTTGAGGACCAACCTCCTTAGTGGCATCTCCGAGGATTTGAAATTGATTGTCATCATCCTTGTGTTTTCTTGAGTTGTTAATTACCCTAAGGAAGTAAGGTGCTTGCTAATGTGTCCATGCATGATTATGTTGCATCCATGTGATATCCACTTGGCCTTCATCTCCTCTATTATAATATTCCCCCTTAATTTTTTCCAGATTTTATCAACACAAAACACCACTGATTAGCGTTAGCTCCAAATGATAACCAGACATAATAGTAACCCTTCACCCTTTGATCATCAAGATCCCAATGTGGGTGAGGTGAGAGCATACAGTGCCGAAGATCGTTAGCAAATTGGAAATGAAATACAAAGCTGCTAGGTGGCTAGCCGACCATGAAATGCTGTAAATACAAAGAGTAGGTGGATAGCCGACCATAAAGCTCAACCACTTATTCAACGAGAGTGAAGTAATTACAATACATAAGGCGGCAAGCCAGCCATGAATCCACACTACCACTTATGCAGTGGGGGGAATTTAAATAAGTGCTGAAAGTAAAATATAAACTCCACCACTTCTTAAGTGGGAGTAATTACAAAATATTAAAGTGCAGAAATATAAATAGCTGTTAGTACTACTAAACCAGCTTATGATAGTTTCAGCTGCACATTAATGTTAAGATATGTCATCAAGGAACCTCAATATGTTAGAGAATAATCCCTAACTGATACAATATGCTATAGAACATAAAATATAGCATTAAACTGAATTATATCAGATTTTATTAGAAACAGTAAACACAAAAAATTAGACCAGCAGGATATGAATTCACCAAAATGGACACAACTTCTTCAATTCAGCTCCGATTGGCTTCAAACAGCAGTCAAATGAAGCCAATAGCCTAGGCGTCCAAACTCCAACCAGCAAATTGTGCCAAAACAGCAGCAAAGACTTGGCACAAATTCCAATGCAACAATACATAAGTGGTACGACCTCCAGGAAGGGTCGACCTCTTCTATAAAAATCAAGACTCATTATTAAAATTTGAAACCTTGCACAACTAGGCGCCTTGCATAGTAGAACAGCTTGAGCCAGTACCTAGAATGAAATAAAAATCGTTGGCGAAGCTAACAACAGAAGTTCGCTTCAGCCATGTAGTTCATCAGCAGAAATAAACATACTATACAATAGCAATCTGTTTATAAATTCAAAATTTAGCTCTATCTGCACTCCTGAGTGAAGCACAGTCTTTAGAATGCAATCTAGGAAGCTATCGTTTCAAGCTCAAAGAATGGCGAAGTAAAGGTGCTAGGAGGGATCTCCTCGAAGCGGCTCTGAATTCAATTCAGTAGCATAATGTTATCATAATTTCCAAAATATAATTTCCAAAAGATGAGAATGAAAGAGCAAGGCATCATTAAATAAGCTTCAATGGGCAAATGAATCAACTTGTAACTTCGAAAAAGAAAACTCTTCAGCTTCCTCAAAGGGACGCCCATCTCCACAATGCAATTTTAAAATATTATAAATACTTTAATATCTCCCTCCTTGGCGTCCCCAATTAAAGAGCATTTTAAAACATTAATGAAGGTATTAATTTCCTCACTTGGACGTCCACTTGAAGGCCCCCTTTTAAAAACAACTTAAACTCAATCGACTAGGCATGGGGTCCAAAAGCCACAACTAAAAATTTACTAAGTATTGAAACTTAGCTCCAAAGGGAGAGAGAGAGAAGCCAATGCCATAATTGAATTAGCTCACTACTCAAAATAGAAAGATGAATTGGAGATGACTGAGCTGCTGCTGGAATGATATTGCTATAAATAGACTTACCAAAAATAGCAAATTGCTATAAATAGAAACTTTGCAAGACTTCATCTGAATACCAACGGAGCAGTAATCATGACTTACTATAAATAGTAAGTGTTCCCAAACTTCATTTACACACAAATTGGGCAACAATCATGACTAAAAATAGTAAGTGCCTGGAAAGGTTGACTGATTCAGATGCATGTCATACACCCTGGATATCTCTAAAAACCCCAAAAAACCCAAAAACCTTTCCTGCATGCAAGGTACTAGAGAGAAGTGTATGCCAGTTTTTCAACATGCATGTTACTTTACCCAGAAGCTCTCCAAAAACCTAGAAAGCTCCAAAGAATAGATTGCCAAAAAGACTACATGCAAGCCTCTAAAAGCCAAGTTGAAACCTCCTACAAAATAGGAAACCCTAATTTCCATTTCTGATTAGCCTATGGATTTCCTAAAAAAGGCTAATTCCAAATGAAGAGTGTAGAGGTAAAATGGGGACATTACAGTCCGCCCTTCCCAAAATTGCTTGTCCTCAAGCAAATCCACTACACTCCGAACATTAATTTTGATCCACACCAAACCTGGTTGGATCTCAGGGCCACATAACCATTTCTGGAAAGACCTACCAAGCTGATGCTGCACTACTTTGATCACATGAATGAAGCCATCGTACTAGAGTTGCACTAACCTTTCCTACAACCTCAAAGAATTAACATGCATGGAATTCAATTTGGAAATCGTGGAAGGATAGAAAACAAAACCCAACAACATCACACACCCAACAAACTCTGAGGAATTATCATCTGCCACGCTAATGACTAACACCAACTTGAGCACAAAGAAGAATAATCTAATAATCTCATCAGCACATCTCCTCAAAGCATCAAATAGAGTCACGACAACATAAATGACTCCAATAGATCTAATTGAAAAGAAGGAAGCATTCCTTTGCAAGAACTTAACAATCTCATCCTCACAACTCGTCAAGGATGAACAATGCTTCCTCTGAATAGTTCTTATATAATTAAGAGGATTCGTAGAGACTCCCACCAATTTCTCTTCAAGAGTCTCAAAAATATGAATCAAATTGAGCAAGGGTTCGCTGTCCCAAACATTCGTACAAGATAATGTACAAAGATAGCCACTAGAGAAGAGTTTGAACACTATCCTATACTGTTTCAGGTCTCCCCAATCCATCTTCTCTTCCATTTGAGGCCAAAAATCATCTTTGAAAAGAAAGTACCAGCTGCCCAACAAGTCTGAAATGAATGACTTAAAATCTGATTTAAGGAAAATGAGCACCTAAGGGATTGAACAACTGCTTCAATACTGAAAATCAGTGTTCATTTTGACAAAATTGCCCATGTGGCTGTCAACTCCCTCTCTAAAAACTTCATTACAACAAAGAACCATTCTTTGCTCAAATTTCCTATCCAAGCCACCAATTGACGAGTAGAAGGAACCAAAAAAAGATTGATGAAGAAGGAATCCACATCCAACAATCTGAGAATTTGATGCTTAACTCTCCTTACATCCTTCTTTCCACACATAATGATTATCATCAAATGCAAATTGATACCAGGATTCCAAATCATAAGCAAGGAGGAGCCATTTTGCTGACAGAGAACTACTCTGACTTGAATTCTTTGATCCATACGTTCCATCTGAATCATTACTTCTTGAAACTCCAAGAAGTATTCAAAAAATCTGAATTCACTGAAAGAATTGAATCCAAAATCATGAGGCATGAATTGCCGAAAAGATTGAATGAACCCATCATCAAATTCAATTCTGAAATCAGTTATTCTTAAGGAAATTGGTGCAAACATAAAATCTGATATAAATCTAACCAACATCCTCATCAAATATTGAATAAACTCCTCATCGGAATGCCAATCGGTTCTTTGATGCTAATCAAGAACCATAACCTCATTCCTTGATTTTCCATTTTCTGAAGAGTGAATGCACTATCATCAGCAGTAGTTTCATCATTATGTAACTCATGTAATGTTATTCCACTGCTGGAATTCCTCCCTTCAACATTAGTATCACAAGAGATTCCCTTATTAATCTCAAAAAAAGGATTTTCATAAAGCTCACTAGCACCTACTTCATGCAAAGGATTATCAAAGGCCTGAAAAACTTGCTGATGTGAATTTGGACGCTTTGTTCTTTCAGGACAGCGTTTCAAATCAAATGTTTCTTGTATGAGATCAAGCTCATCAAGGACTTTTTGAATCTCTTCAGCTCTCCCTTTGTTTTCTTGCTCTGATGAAAATTGAACAACATAAATTTGATTTTCTGCTCCTATTAAAGCCTCATGTACTTATTGTAGTTTGGCCTTAGTTTGCTCATTTCATTCCAATGCCTTGTTAGCAATTTTAGCAACTCTGTCTTTATCACGAATGATGTGCAAAAGACCTGATTTGAACTCTTGCAAGGCATTTTTAATTGACTTCATATCAGCAATAGGAATGAAACATATATCTAGATTTTTTGGCACATTATAAATCAGATTTTCCACTTGCCGATGAATATCATCAAGTTTGGACAAGACTTGAATTTCCCTTTCAGTAGTTAGTGAACTTTGACTGCAATCTTCATGATCTGGTTAAGCTGATGTAGTGCTGCTATGATGTATAAAGATTGCAAAAATCCTTTCAGCTGTACTCCTCAAATTGTCACGCATCTAATGTACACTTTTCATCATCTCATCCATGGTACCTTCCAATTCATTAGCTTTTTGCCTCAGCTTGGCTTCAAACAAAGAGAATTCTGTTTTGTCATCACTAGAAGTAGCTTCCTCTATGTTGTCCTCAATGCATGATTCAGTATTTGCGAAGAATTTTCCACTTTTACCTTCTTAGTTTTTTCTTGCTGTTCTAACCAAAATCCTCTTGAATTACGAAGATGTAGAAGAAATTCATTAGCTGATAGGATATCATCAACTGAAGACATATTTTTAGTTTCTATAGGTTCAACTCTTGAAATTTCATCTTGAGTCTCCTTAGCAAATGTTGACACACTATACTCCTCTGTAGGAAACATGGATACCTCACGAGACTCCAAAACTATTGTTGCCACATTACATTCTTCTATAGAATGCTTGAATTCTTCATGCGTCTCTGAAATTGATGTTGTCTCATTGCATTCCTCTGTAGAATGCATGGATACTTCTTGTGTCTCCAAAGTAGATGTTGTCTTATTGCACTCTTCTGTAGAATGCATGGACAAATGCATATCCGTAGATACCCCTTGAGATTCTGCTACAGAATCAATAGGAAGCCAGAATTCTCCTTGTTATTTTGAACTATTTTCATCAAAAGAGGCTTCAACTTTTCTTCACATTGATGAAACAATCCTTTGATCAATATATTAGTAGTAGGAGAAATCTTCTCTTCTTGTTCATATGCGTCCAGAAGAAGGGATTGGACATTTTGGGGAATGGCTTCAATCTCATTAATAGTCAGAACACGGATATCTCTAACAACTGCAAATACATCCTCCTCTTGTTCACTCCATGTTGAATTGAAGAGATAATGAAACAAGTGATATATTTGATTTTGCATGTCCAAGTCTATTAACAGTATACTTGTTTTGAGCTTTGAGAATCTCTTTAATATAACAACTCTTCTGGGTAAAAGGCTACTACCTGTTTCATCAAGATCCTGGAAACTTTCAACAATCATATGAAGCACTCTCCTCATAGTGTTATCATCATAGGGCATCATAGGTGCCAGGACTCTCATCACTTCATTGAGGCATGAAGTGATCAACAAATTATAATTTCTTCATCAAGATGCATCAACCAATAAGGTTGATTCATAGTAATCATTGTAGGTGTTAATGCTTTTTTCATCATTTCAGAAGGTGACTGATTCACCTGGCACAAACATTGTTCCAACGTGATGAAAAAACGCTTCTTCCATTGACTGGCTATTCTTCATTGAGAGCCTTTTAATTCAAGTAATGTAAAAGTGACCTTGCCAAACTTTTTCTCTTCATTAGAAGCCATGACTAAACTCTGCAAACACGCCAAACCTCGAAAAGTGATGTTAACTTCGTGAAATTTTGAGGCTGAAATCGAATCCGTAGTATATCTCTTCACTGTCACACTTCTGACAACTGAAGCGTTGAACTCACAGAATGGCAGGAGAACAGGCTCTCATACCACTGTAATATTCCCCCTTAATTTTTTCGATTTTAATCAGCACCAAACATCATTGTTAGTGTTAGCTCCAAATAATAACCAGCTTGGAAAGTAACCCTTCACCTTTTGATCACCAAGATCCCAATGTGGGCGAGGTGAGAGCATACGATGTTGGGGATCATTAGCAATTGGAAATGAATTAGAAAGCTGCTAAGCGGCTAGCCAACCATGAAATGAAAGTAAATACAAGAGTAGGCGGATAACCGACCATAAGCTCAACCACTTATTCAGCGGGAGCAAACTAATTACAAATATTAATAGGCGGCAAGCCGATAGGGGGAATTTAAACAAGTGCTAAAAGTAAATTATTTAACTCAACCACTTCTTCAATGGGAGTATATACAAACATTTAAATTGCAACAATAATTAAAACAGCTGTTAGTACTACTAAACCAGCTTTACAATGCAAAAGTTTTTAACAGCATAAATATAAAGATATTCTTCCAAAGCCACAAGGAGTTAGAGTAAAACCTCTAACACTCAACTCCGAACATACATTATTATTTTTAAGAAACGGCTTCTTTCAGAGATGTAACGGCACCTTTATAATACTTCGCTTCTCCCGTCTCTTGTATTTCTCAACTTTCTTGAACCACCTACTGGAGCTAATCGCTGAATGAAAACTCGTGCTTTTTTATTGGCTTGGAACTTCACAATCGATAGCTTTGATAATTATAGGGTATATTTTCTAAGTCTTGCACACTTCAGGATACCCAGCTAATCCGTCGTAAATTTATGATTCAAGCCGTGATTTTCATTACTTGTGTAGAGATTACAGTCTCCTTTAAAATATGAACTATGAAGCGACACCTTCAATATTCATCTTTCTTTTCCACGGCTATGCATCCCGAATAATATTCACCAATAAATCGGCTTCTTTAGAACTCTAAATAGTAGCCCCTTCAAATTACTATACCTCAATGATTGAATTGAACTTTCACCATCTGATGTTGAATATGAATCCCTTAAGAAATGGCAATTGTAAATGTAAATAAATCCGAGTAGAACATTCTCATTCAGCCTCCCACCAGACAGATACCAAAATAACCACCTCCAGTCATACAATAGCTTGAATATTGTCTTTAACTCTTTATGCATTTGCTCCTAAAAACTGATTAAATTGATAAATTCTTCAAACCGGGAGATAACTCGCAAATTCCTACTCTTAACAGCATCCCGAAATTAGTGAAATTTTCCTTCTTAGAAGGCACACAAATTTCACAATCTCTAATCGTTAAAACCAACTGTGAAACCAAGGTGATTCCACTAATGAAGAATTGGGTTTCCGTCCAATTCTAGAACCTGAAGATTTTTGTCCTCAAGTTACAAAAAAGAGCCAAGCTCTCCAAACTCCAATCAACCATGCGTTCTACAATGAACTCCTTGAGAACTTTAATTCTTTCCTCCTTGACCATTGGTCTTCTGCGTGCTTGACTTTTCAATTTCTTTTCTTTTTATAATTTTCAATTGTGACTTAATTTTCAGTTTGCAATTAAATAAGTCACTTAAATATAATATTATTTAATTAATAATATTTCCTTTTGGATTAACATTTGGAGGGAAATATTAAATAATTAAAATAATATTATATTTCTCCATGTAATAAAAAATGGGACATTACAATTCCTCCCGTCCCGAAGATTGCTTGCCTTCAAGCAATCAACTCCTGCAAGCCAAACTGAATACCAGGATCCCAAATCAGTCTTTTGAAGTGACCATCAGGTTGCCACTGTGCTACTCTGATAAAAACCAATGGCTCATCATGCACACTTTGTGCCCCACTCTCTAGCAACCCCCAAGGAAAAACATCAACACTCATAGTGAGATACCCACATGAACTAAAATCAGCATCATGAAACATTTCCAACCAAGATGCCTCTATGAAATCCATATCTGAAATTTCATTATCTAATTCAATTCTTCCGTTAGTAACATTGTGTATCTCATGCAAGTCTCCATCCAATTCAAGATGTTCAACATTATTAACAGGCCCAAATAGTGCATGAGGCTCATACCAAGATACTAGACTGTTGTTAGTACACATAAAATTCACACATTCTTCATCATTTTCAATGATGTCATAATAAGTTTCATGCATACCTTCTTCCAATATCGAAAGCTCCTCAATAACTGTTGATTCATGAAGTGTATCAAGCTGGAAATTGTCTTCATTACCTGTTATATCTGTTGTATCATGGCTGCAATCTGTACCTTCATTTGAAAAATGATCCTCAAAATTCAAGAATTCAGTTTCTTGATGTGGGTTCCATATCTTGTATTCATCATCCTTATCACTAAAATTAGAAATTGATTCATCCTCCAACATAAAAAGTGGATTATCAAAAGTTAAATATGCATCCCACTCAAAAGAGGGTTGTCTATAAACTGAAATGAGTTTATGTTCACTTGATCCAATTGATCATCTTGTTGATCCAACTCTACATTTGCCAACTTGGAAGTTTGTTCTAAATCAAAATCAATATAGAGCTCATCAACCTCATCTATTACCTGTTTGATTTGCATAGCTCTTTCTTCATTTTCTTGCTCCATTTTTTGATTTGCAGCAGCTAACTGAAATTCTACTTCTTGTTCCCTTTCTTTTGATACCACCAAACTGTTTTCTACAAGTTGGACTTTCAAGTCTTGCAATGCAAGAGGTCTTTGATCAAGTTCATTAAGATGACTTGGCAGTTGCCACACACTACTTTTTCTAATTTGTTTTTATTTGAAGGCACCATATCATCATTAAATTGAATTGTCCCATTAGTTGATGTCTTGTAACTTTCATGTAAGAATGATGGGGCAGCGTTACAAACTAACTCAGTATCCTCAAAAATATTTGTCTCCTTCCCACAAGCCTTATCAAATTCAATTTCTATATCATTAAATTCAATTGTCCCATTAGTTGATGTCTTGCAACTTTCATGTAAGAAAGATGGGGCAGCATTATAAACTAACTCAGTATCCTCAAAAATATTTGTCTCCTTCCCACAAGCCTTATCAAATTCAATTTCTATATAACCAACATAAGGTCTTTTATATACCTCACTTGTAGAAGCAACTTGTGGTTCTTTTTCCTCAATGTCCATGGCATTACCTTGTTAGAAGACAACATTGTGAAAATCTTTCACATCCTCATCTACTGATTTAATGAACTTCGGATCAGCAGTTTGCTCATTCTCAATGCTGTCATGAAGATCAATATATTTCGTTTCACTGATGGAAATACTTGAAGAGCTAACTCCATCTTCAAACTTTGTAACCTCAAAAATATCAAGAACATTTTTTGCCTCTTGTATCTCTTTTCCAGCCTCTTCTTCTTTTGTGATTGTCTTTTCTTCTTCAAAACTATTCACCTTTTCTTCCAAGCATTGGTGGTTAGACTCCTGAATTTCTCTACATGTGAAACAACGGTTTTGTCTTCTAAGCTCATTCCTGCTGATTTCTTTTTCTCTCGTGTTGAAAGATTCTTTTCCTTTAATTGTTGCTCTCTCCTTAACTCCAAATTTATCAATAGAAATTACATGTGTGACAAGGTGGTTATTATGATTACGAGATCTACTGCCCCTGTATGGTCTATGCTTCCACCTGAGATCCCTGTAGTCATAAAAAGATATTTCACTCCGGAAATCAGCACGAGTTTTTCCAATCTTGTAAAATTTGATCTTCAAATTCTTGTATTGTCATAGCTCTGGAATTCTGATTTGAACCCCTGTAGTCCACAGAATCATTCCACTTTCCATACTTTCTTCCTTGCCCATTGTTCCCATCAACACCTTGGGTCATTAAGACTGCCAATTGAGCTAAGTTCCGTTGTAATTCCCTCTGGCCTCTAGCAAAATCATTTAAAATTTCTCTTGTGTTTTGTTTTTTGTCAATATTCATTTAAACTACAATAAAGAGATATTCAAAGATTATGATCAATATAGAAAATTGTTTGTTTAGAAGCTATGTCAGAGAACTTTAAACAGACTACTATAATTAACGGCAGAATACAGAGAATTTTGCAATAACTCAAACCTTCAACATATAGGGAACAAGGTTGCTCAGAAATAGCTTCAGAAGGAATAACACCGACCAAGTTTGTTTCTATTCCACTGACTGTTACAGTTGCTCACGAGGAAAACTCCAAGCACAAAGTCCAACTCTAGGCCCTTCGTTATATCACCAGCAATTTACAAACATTTTCAGTTTGTGACCAACCCTTTGTTTGAGGCAGATGCTACATTGACATATGACAATCCGCTCTTTGAGGTAGATGTTGATCACTCTCTTGAACCTAGTCCTGAGATGAGCATTGAGCGTAGTGTTTGGGATCCCTCCAGTGCATCGGGATTTCAAAGGACTTGCATAGGAGTTTTCTAGTGTGTACGTGGTGCAGAGTGCATACGGTTTCACATTTGATCCTCATGTACATGATCTGTTTCAGATGCACAATTCAGTTACGCACGTGCTAGACAATGTGTATGACAACTTACCTTGCGCAGTTATGGGAAGCAAACATTATCAGTATATAGAGTTGCTTCCTTCTGAGGTTTATACTCCTACGACACCTGATGTTGGGATTGATTTGGCTCAGCAGGTTCTGTCAGTTGTTTTGGTGTTGGTGTTACAGGAGTTGGTTGGTGATATTAGGGACATTACACAGATCTTCCCTTGGGATCCAGGTGCGGTGATGTTTTCTTTGCAATTAAGATTGCTTGGGGACAAGCAATTTCAGGGAGGGCGGACTATAATGTCCCCATTTTAGCCTGTTGTTGTTTTTGGGTGGTTTAGCCTATTCCTAGCCCTCGTAGGCTAACACAGATGGTTAGAGGGTCCTGTTTGGACAGATATCAAAGTGTTTGTTGGTGTTTAAATTCGCACCTCTGGAATGCGAATTTGAAACGGACAGCTATGTGCAGTAACCTGCTCTTCAAATTAGGAGGGGAAGCTCCCTCTTTGCTGATGTTGTTAAAAAGAAAGTAAACTAAAACTAATTTGCCTATCTTTTTTGTTCAGCTGAGAGCACAAGGTTATAAAACTCAAGCGCCATAGCTGAGATTTTTTGTTTTGGAATTTCAACTACGACTAAGCCTACTCTAATGACGTTTCTAACTTCTCAAGTAAACGCAGAGCAAGAGAGTTAGAAATGGACAAGGAAGGATTCTCTGACATAAATACTTAAATAAACTTTTCTCCCAACACACATCTACTTACTTTCAATGCAGGCTGAAATAAAGATCATTTAAGAATAACACAATAAACGGAAATTTGAGACATTATATCAGGGAAAAATAGGCACAAGACTTTATTTCTCAAATCTCTGGAACAAAAGGTTACACAAAACACATGCACTGAACAAGAACTTGCAGCTAAAGGGGCTTGCAAACTTGCTCTTACACAAAGTGAACTGACACTGAATAACAACTTGCTACATTACAGGCTTGCAATTTGCTATCACAATAACCGTTGAACAACACTGAATAACAATAGAAGGCACTAGTAGGCTCAACGTTTTGTTATCACAAGCATGGTTTTTAAAATGATTAAGCAAGGCTGCTCTTATTTATAGACAAGCAGAGGAGTAGGGAACCCTAAAATCTCCTTGCTTTTCCAACTAAGGCTTGCTCAACAAGCAAGCACCATTTCCTAAAACTAAAGGAACATAGCTAACACCTATAGAAAGCATGAAGCAGGGGAAAGTGCCAGCTTTTTATCTTCACGAGAAGTCACGGCGTGATCAAATTCATGATGGCTTCCTTGAAGATCAGGGATATTTCTGTGGCCGGTAGGAAGATACGATTGTCCTCAAGAAGTTGACCAGGCAACTCTCTGATGCTTTTGTCAAGAATGTTGCGATGCCCGTCGACATCTTCCTGTACTTGGTGAAGATCTTCAATGAGAGATTGAACCACTTGAATCCTGTGTTTTAGTGATTCTTTTACCTCTACAAACTTTTCTTTGTCGAGAATTACCCCAACCTCCACCAATTTGCTGAGCTTTACCTGTTTCATTTCTGACCATGACAACAGGCATTTTTCCATGTCTCTGCGCTCCTGGGAAAGTACGCTCTTTTCTTTATCAAATACGTATTGGTGAGCTTGGCCAACATGGTGGTTTTCTCATCAGCGACCAAAATTATACGAGATCAGGTGTTCGATGATCTTTTCAACAAGTCATACAACCTCTACCTTTGGAGTCAATTTCGGCTTTCTTGGCAATTTTGGGTCTTCAATACTTACCATCGTGGTTGTGCATTACTTGGAGAACGACAGAATCTCTTATGATGTAATGCTCACGCCCCTCTGTTTTGTACATGTTCTGAATTGCTCAACTTTGTCGGCCTTCTGCCAAGATATCCAAAGTGACTTGCGCATCGGCTTTTGCACTTTCGTTGGTAACCTTGCCAAGCTGGACCTTTGTTATTGTGTAGTCCTCCATATTGACATCACCTTCTTGATTCGGTGGTATGCCAATTTCAGCATACTTATGGCCAGCCTTATCAACATTCAGCCTCGAGTATACTTTTGCCTTCTTCTTCCCTTTGGCCTTTGGAAGAACTATCTCTTCAAGGTCGAGCTCCTCTGGAGAAATAATTTGCTTTTTACGCTTCGACACTTGAGATATTAGCCAAGGAGGAAGAAAGAAGTGTGAACCGTTCTTGTCAAAGTCGATCGCCATTGCCACCTCTGAAGTTATTGTCACATCTGAACTCACCATTGGTATGTCGTGACAATTATGGAGAGTGTTGTCATCGCCATCACATGTAGTTGACACATTGAAGTACGATCGCATTGAATCATTCATGAAGCGATTGAATTCATTTTCAGAAGTGATATCATACGTTGGCGAAGACAAGCTAGGAATGGACGATGGTGGGCTTGACAGTATATCAACTGTATGAATGCTTGTCACTGATGGAGTATCAGGCTGGGTTGATGCTGCAGGGGATTAATTGATATCTGGTACGCGGGGAATGCTTGTGGTAGGAATAGGTGACGAGGGAACAGGAGGTGGAGGAGTTCTTGACTCAAGAGGGGTATGAGGAACGTTTGAAATCACGGGCGATGATGTTCTATGGATTTCCTCAACTACGTTCTCGGGAGGAGTAGTTATTTCTTCATCATGCTCGGGTTCCTGTTGATCACCCTCTTGTCTCTCTGATTCTGGCTCACCTTCAAAGTCACCTTCAGATCCTTCTTCAGAATCTTCATCAGACTCTTGTCCGCTTTCAGAAACTTCTTCGGCATCGGAGTCTGCTTCTGCTGAATCTTCATCTTCAGCGGATTGGTCGCTTGAAGTATCTTCTTCATTGGAATCTATCTCCTCTGAGATGGGCTTTTTACCCTTAGAGCGAGATGGATGAGATTCCGTCTTCTCTGTCTCTTGGACAGCCTGGGTATCTTTCTTACCAACAGTGAACTTGATCCTAGGGCCTCTCCGTGAAGAAGTGGGAACGGCCGCTGATTTGTTTTTGTCGCGGAGTTCTTGCTGTTGGCGTGCTTCTGCCTCAGACTCTTCTCCTTCTGAGTCTGTCCTGAAACTTTTCATTGTATGACCATGTTTGTGTAACCATTCTTCTGTGTTGGCTAGAATTGGTCTCAGCCTTTCTCTCATGCTGGTGACCTCTTTTCTAGACCACTGTATTGCAGGCAACGGCCTCTTAGCAATGCCTTGCTCATCATAGCCAGCGTTCATGATATCACCTGGATCCTCAAAATCCTCTGGTAGGTCAGCGATACCAAGATCTCTGATTTGTTGAACTATCAATCTGCAATAGTCCATTTTGCGAATGGCTTCTTCATCTCTGCAATCTGCCTAGATGTCTTCAAAGCGGTACCTGTGTTGGTGACCCTTTTGCAACTTCTTCGACATCTCGGTAGTCAAAATCAAACCTATACGTAGGTTTTGATGGTCATGATCTGCATATCGGCATAGGCAGGACTTAGCTTTTATGCGGTTTGGATAGTATATCACGCCCGATGGTCGGTGGGAATTTGAATCCGGCTTGTAGTTGCTTCTTCGTTCTTTCTGTACTGACATCAGCTGTCTGCATGTTTCCATGAGAACCCACTTATCCGAAGGATAGCGTGGTAGCATGTAGGGACAACCGGTGTAACAACCTACTCTCAAGTAAGTAAACGTTGGGAATTGAAGAAAAATACATCCAACTTTACTTACCACCTTATAAGCCTCATCGGACACTCTTCTTCTTTCCAAGGATGGATCAAAGTTGGTAAGAGCAAAGAAAGCATCGGTGACCCGTCTGAAATGATGAAAGATCTCCTTTAGCTCCAACTGATAGAAATATCTGTACACAGGCACCATCATTCGATTCCCCTTTGTAGATAGACCTGGGAATTGTCTCATCACAGCTGCTGCGTACACCAGGTAAGAAGTCATGTAGAACTTCAATGTAGGAGCGTTGATCAACTGTTCGTGCATCTCATCACTGATTTGTTTACCCCAGTCAATATGCACCTTCTGCCTCCTTATGATCCTGATGTACTCATACATCCAATCGTGAAAGGTGGATGATTCCGGCAAACCCTTCACTTTGCTCAGAAATGTGATCATATCCTTGACGTCATCTTTGAAGTCACTTCTCAGGAGTCCATTCGGCCATCTAGAAACAGACGATCTAGGCTTCTTGAGCCATTGAGTATTTATCAACTGTTTGGCTTTATTGGGATCAGCATCAAAGATCTCCTGTGCTTTTGATATAGAAATGTCAATATATTTGTCCATGTGAGGAACCTTGAAGACAATGTCAAAGAAATCGGGGTCGAGTCTCAGAATCTCGTGCCCGGAAGAGTCGATCCACGCCGCCGCTTTCTTTCGGATGTAATGAGAGGCATAACCCGGAAGAACAAACTTCGGTGGTATGCGCGAAATTTGTAGAATTATAGCCACCAGTGGAAATTCTTTATTAATGCGGTATATCATTGAATCAGGGAGAGCCTTCGTCTTTGTCAACTTTGTGAAGTCAACCAAGTCTTGGTGGCCAACTTCTGTATCCTTTATTTCTTCAACTTTCGAAAGCACCATAGTTGACGGATAGACGCCTTGATATTTGTACTTCATCTTGCTTCTTGCTTTCGAAGAAGAAGGAGGCTTCGTAGCAGTCATCAAAAGAAACTGGAACACTGAGCACTCTTGACTTGACGATCTCTGAGAGTAGGCTGCAATCGGTCTAGCCAGAACAAACACCAATTGTTAGGGAACATAGGAAAGCGTGAAATGAGCACGAGGGTGGAAAAGCATGGAGCGGATGGCGAGGCACGCAAAACAATGCATGAATGCGGAAAAACGAGGCTCTGGAGTGTACTGGTCAAAAATGAAGTTCGTTTGGAAGAAATTGGAAAAAGTCAGAAAAAAGTGTAAGGGCGCTAAAATTCAGCGCCCTTACATTCTGAGAAAATTGCTTTTAGTGTAAGGGCGCTAAATTTTAGCGCCCTTACACTTTCCAGTGTTAGGCAATTTTTGTGGTATCTTCAAAATGTCATGGCGCGGAAATTTAGCGCTTTTGTAATTCTGGCAATTTTGAAGATGTAAATGCAGGGAGGAATGGCGAAGGCGCTTTGAGCTTTGCAAATGCAATGTTTGTAACAATGAAAACTTTTGAAGTTGTCTCCATTCCATGTATATGCGTTCAAGGGTTTCACAAGAAATCTTTTCTTTTGTGAGATTGCAAAGTTTGCTTCAAAGCATATGAAAAGAACGGCATGAAAAACGCGCTGAGAATAACGTTGGAGAGATACGAGTTTGTGAGGAGAAATGGACAAAACATGGAACACAGAAACGGTGTCATCTTTGAGGGAAGAAAGAAATGCGTAGAGAGAAAAGGGAAAACAAAAAGAAGAATGCGTAGGGTTAGCAAAGACTTGTCATTATTCTTGTAATGAAAGCAAACAATGAAAAGCAAACGCGAAGATGAAAACGCGAAGGAAGAGAAAGACGTATCCAAAACAATGAAGGAGGATCCCATTGCGTAAAGAGAAGAAAAACACGAATGGAGGAGGACGCGAATGGAAAGAACAAAAACGAATGAAATGAAAGATGTGAATGTAAGGAACAAAAAACACGTATGCTAATGAACATAGATCATATACAGAAAATAAGAAAAAGACAATGCAAAAGACTTACCAGAACCAAGGCGCGAAAACTTGCTGAGGAAAGAATGGCGAAAATCCAAAAACGTGATTTGCAGTTGCAATGTAATTCGCCCAGCAAGAGGAAAAGGAGATAAAAAGAAATGCAAACAATAAAAAGGCGAACTTCATTTACTTAAGTGAAAATGAAAATCAAAAACCTAACTCAAGTCGTGCAATAAATTTAGGCACGAAAAGTGGCACGATTCCAATGGCAGCGTGAAGAAGCGTGCGGCGAAAAGATTTAAGTGTCGAGAAAATGTAATGGCTAAAATTTAGATGCCCTTACATTTTGGAAGTCCTTGCATCAGGCTAAATTTTAAGCCATACATTCGGAACTTAGTCAAAATTTTAGATTTCCTGCGGGCGCACTTTTTCGGTGCTCTGCATCTTCGCAATTTACAAAGTCTACGAGCGATGAAGCGTCGCTGAAAGATCTCGTTTGAAAGATGCTGTAGCGGCGAACAAGGAATGCTCGAGCTGACTATTGATTTGAGGAGCGCTTATTCGAGGTGGCTTGAAAATCCACTCCGTTATCGCGTGCGAACTGCGATCTGAGGAAGCGGACAGGATTTAGGTAGAAGTTATCCAGTGGAGCGGCGTTTGCTAGATTCGGTAATGCTTACGGTGTTAGTCGTACCACTATACTTCAACTCTTATCACTTTCCTTCAGATGAATCTACAACTCTGGGAGCTCAGGAGGTCCGATGATCTGGTCGGTTGCTCCGTTGTGTAGTTTGACTGAATCCAAGATGATTGTTCTAAGGATGCCAAACCGTAAAAATTGAATCTGAGCCTTCAAATGGTTGGGCGCCCCTGGCTAGCTGGGGCACCCAACTCCTCCAGAGTTAGTCATTTTTTCATATTTTCCAATTTCTTGCTTGTTTTCTCATTTTCAAATGATTTTGATTTCTGGCCTCCAAATCAATCCTACGGACGAGCTGAATGATCCATTACGGAGCTTGATCGAATCTGGCGAGATTGTTCTGGAGGCAACTTCTAAGAAAGACATCATCTGGACCCGCAAAATCATGGGCACCCATCTCTCTCTGGGGCGCCCATCTCTACCAAACTTTTCCATTTTTATGGTTTTGAAGTTCTTGCTTGCTTCCCTTGATCTTCTAATGATTTTTCGATTTTGGGAGCTAGACTAATCTGATTGACTAACTGTTAGATTTGTTGAATAGCTTGATGAATTTTGAGGAGGGTCTTCTGGATGCTGTATCTTCAGAAAAGTTGATTTGGAACCTCAAATCCTTGGGCGCCCCTGGTTTCCTGGGGCGCCTAAGGTTCCCAATGTTAGAATATTTCCCAACTTTTCACTATATTCTGATGAATCCTCACTTTTAGATGCTCTGGAGCTTCGACAGGCTGACGGTTGGATTCGTTGGATAGCCTGATGAATTCCGAGGGGGGTTCTCTAGAGGTTGCATCCTCAAAAAACTGCATCATTGGGGTCGAAAGTTTGGGCGCCCATGGGTAGCTGGGGCGCCCAACACCTCCAGAGTTAGTTTCTATTCTGAAATTTTCACCTTTGCTTTTGAATTTTATCATTTTTCTCCCTCTGTTCCGCCTTCGATATCTAGTGATCATCAATTATGATTGTCTTGTTGATGGTCTCGTTGGAAAGCTGCTTCAAATCTGAGGAAGTCGTGTTGGAGGGGTCGACTGCAAATTCATCCATTTAGGCCTCCAAAAACTTGGGCGCCTATCTCTCTCTGGGGCGCCCAAATCCACCAGACTAAGCCATTTTTCTTGATTTTCCACCTTCAGATTTGAACCTTTCTATTATATCTTCAGCTTGACTTGGATTTTCCGATGATTAACACGTCTGACGATCTGACGAAGACATCCGTTGTGAGGCTGGCAGAATCCCAAAGAGATTGAGCACATCTGCAAACCCTAATTACTGAGTTTTCCCTTTCAAAAGGTTGGGCGCCCCTAAGCACTTGGGGCGCCCAAACTTACCAAACTTAGAATAATATCTTGAAGTTTTCACGGTTTTCCTTTTGTTTTCTGGTTGAAACCTCTTTGTTTGACCTCGAATTCTAGGTGACTAGTTGATCTGATGAATGCGCCGTCGGACTCACTGCGAAGCTAGGAAGAATCTGAACAACTTTGCCTGGAAGCACAAACCTCGATTCTATAATTTGATGCCTTGAAAATTTGGGTGCCTATCTCCTTCTGGGGCACCCATGGTCTCCAGACTTGGTCAAAATTTTGCTTTTTTAACTTTCACAGCTTCTTTTCTTCATTCCTCGTTCTGCGTGCGTGTTCATCATTTCTCATCTTCTATTCAATACTTGAATGTTTGAATCTGACATCTGGTAGCTAGCTGACCTCCATTAATGGCCTCGAAGCTCCTGAAATGCTTTCTGAAATTCAAAAAGCAGAATAGACCCACTAGGGAAAAACCGATCTTTTTGTGATTCTGACTGCACCAGCCTGATGAGGAAGTATTTTGAGCCAATCAAAATCAGTTTGAACCCTAACGGACCAACTTTCTATATTTAGAAAATTTTGCCAACATCTGTTTCAAAAGAAACCCAAAAAAAAGTTACTATTTTTAGAAAGATTTTAAAAATAGCAATTTTCTTAAAAAGTAGGGATGAAAAACTAAGATCTGGGTTTTATGGAATTGGTTGCTCTGAGCAGACCCAAATCGTCAAATTTTGAAAATTTCAAGTTTTTACCCCTCATGCAAGACATACACACCCAAATTTTGACCTTTTTGACAAATTTGACAAGACTTTTACTCATTTCTTCAAAATGCCTAAGTGTAGCAAAAATTTTAATTTGGGGTACAACAGTGTTCTCTTCTCCGAAACTCAGTTTGGTTTAGGATTGGCTTTCGTTTCACTTAGTTTCTCATACTTACTATTTATAGTAAGTCACCATTCCAATGGAGTCAGTATTGCTATATTTAGTAAGGCACCTGGACAGGCCTTGGATGCAATGCCAATCTCCATATTCAATTGGGTTGGCGAAATAATGAGCATTTAATGAGTTATCATTAAAGTTATTTTAATGATAATAAAATAAAATAAAGTTATATTATAAAGTTATAAATGCACTTTATAATCAATGGGGCCATGACCCTCAAATTAAGTGATTTAAAGTATAATTAATTATTACCTTGGTATGGGCGCCCAAATATTAAAATATTTTATAAAGTCAATGTGCAAACATTTTGTAATGTCCCCTTCTCGAGCATGATCTTTCCAGTTGACCGTTGGCCTATTCCGGAGACCCGTAGGCTACTCGGAAGGTGAAATTAGGGTTTCGTGTTTTGGAGGTTGCTATTGCTCGTGGTTGGTTGATTGAATGGCGGATTCTTTCTGAGTTTTCAGAGAGCTTCGTAGTGGTGTGTTTTTCCGAGCACCTTCAAGAATTTACTATTTTTAGTAAATTCTATTTCTGGCAGTGGTCCTGTCGTTCTCGGCACAGTTGGCTTTCCTCTTCAGTCGACTCAGTTGGTTTGTTTGATTTTGGCCTTGGGATGCATTTTTGGAGAGATCAGTTCATTTCTTTTAAAAATGTTATATTTTAATGTTATAATACCCCCTTGGCCTAGTCTCATCTTAATGTTGTATTAAAAAGGTGGTCTTTAAGGGGTGGCGCCTCATTGAGGTAATTTTATATTTATTAAGGTCAAAATTAAAGCTTTAAGTGGATGCCTATTTTGAAGAGATGAATTTTATTAAAGTCAAAAATGAAGCCTTGAAGAAAGTGACGCCTTTTCTTGGAGGGAAAAGAATTAGGGTTTCTAGAAGCTTCTGAAGGGGTCTTCACAAATTATAAAAGGACGTCTTGGGTCTTCATTTGAGCATCCGTTATCTTGAGTAATGTTATGCTGCCGAAATGGTGTTGGACTGCTTCGAGGAATGAATGCCTCCTAGCCTTGGCTCAACTCCGTGCTTGAGAGATAGCGCCTAGTGGAGAGGTTTGCTTGTTATTGAGTGGTTTTCGTAGTGAGTTTGCATTGTAGCTTGAGTTTTGCTTTTGTAATTCTGTTTCATGCTTATTAGTGAAGTTCTGGAGTTGTCATTTCACTGTAGTTGATTGATGTTTTTACTCATAAGTCAAAAAATACAAAAAGAATCATTCTGGGTATTGTCTCTTTGTGTCTCTTTGGCAAGGGCGCCCCTGTTTACCAAGTTGCAGATTTTTTAATGAAGAATTGAATTTTATCTAAAGGAATTGCCCTTCCTTGAGGGCCGTACCATCTGGAGGTGTCTTGAAATTCGTGTAGAAATTATCAGAGAGTTCTAGAGTCAGTTTATGGGTTCCATCTTGGGCGCCTTCTTCTTAGGATCATTATGCATCTTATCTCATGTGATTTGAATGAGAATTGAGTGAGTTATGAGCAATTTGGTAGGGTTCTATGTTGCTGGTTTTGCATACTAATCTGCTGATCTGTCATATCAGATTTGAGAAATCTGCATTTTCTTAATGGATTGGTGTTAGGGAGTCATAAAAGGCTTTGTGAAAGACACCTTTGTTGTTGCAGCAATTTGAAGAGCTCTAATCCTTGATCTTGCAGGCATTCTATATCTCATTGTAAGCTGAACAGTAGTACTGTCAACATTTCTCTTAATCTTGCTTTATCATGCTTTGTAATGCCCACTAAATAAGTGGAAGAGGTTGGCTTGCCGCCTACTTCACATTCTGAAGTTGCATTTGTATTTCTTTATATCTCCGCCATACGGTCGCCTCATTTCCATTCTGGATTGGGTAGCACATACTTGGTGTTGAGTTTGTTTTCA